>JAWPHD010007435.1:0-129059 GCA_037043455.1 Cyrtodaria siliqua | reverse complement strand
CCCGCTAAGCACGACTGTAATAGCCTTTGCGTCCATTGTAAACCCAAATCAACCTAAGAATAACTTGTAGGCTGATCAGGGGTTACAAAGTCCGGCTGCTGATCAGTCATTTCCAAAACACTCCTTTGTCAGATAAATGGGATGGTCCTAATTCAAAGAAAGAACAGTCCATTATATATATGTAGGGGGTTAAGGGTTAAGATTAGACTCACCAGATGACATAACTATCACAGCTCTTAAAATCGCATCCTCATGTTGAGTCAAATCTAATGAGTTCACCTGGTTCGCGAATTTGTAGATACAGAGAACCATTTCCTTAGGAATGATTTTGCTGATTTCGTCTAGATGAATGGCGCTTCCCCACGGCGTGAGATTGACCTGAAGATCAATGTTTAGGTACTTGCATGTTTTTCTATAATGACCCATCAAAAGATTTTCGAGTCGAGATGCTGAAACAATATCGAAGTAAATTATTGGAAACATAAAAATGAATTAAACTGGTGTACATAAGTATATAGCATGTGCATCTTCACGTTGAAAACAAAAGACCCTATTTAACGTAAAATATTGCATGTATCTTGATGTGTGTTTAAAAAGTATTTTTACAGTTGTTTTTAGCTCTACTGATCAAAGATCAGCAGAGCTTATGACGTGGTGCGGTGTCCGTCGTCCGTCCGTCTTTCCGTCCGTAACCTTTTTTTTGTAGCGACTACTTCTCTGAAACTACTGCATGGATTTTCATGAAACTTTACAAAAATGTTGCCCATGAAGTCTAGTTGATCTAAGCAAAAATTCATGTTGATGTGAAATCCAAGATGGCTGCCAAAGCTAACAAGAGGTCAATGACCTTGAAGCTCTACTGATAGGTTGTTGATAGCTAGATCAGCATTCCTGTTAAGTTTCATGAAAATCTGTCAAGTAGTTTCAGAGGAGTAGTCGCTACAAGTTTTTATTATATAACTCTGTGTAAACAAAGATGGACGCGGCAGCCATGTTTAATGTTGAATCAAAAACACTTTCCACAAGGACCAACAGCATGTCATGCTGATCATTTTAGAAAAACTCCCATATCAATATCACTTATAGTTCTCAAGAAGTAGTCGCTACAAATTTGTTTATTAAAAATCTATTTGTGGTGGCCATCTTGAAAATCCGGCCGACCTGAACATTTACTAGAATGAAATAGATATCAAGAGCAACATTCCTATGAAGTTTCATGAAAATCCGTCAAGTAGTTTCAGAGGAGTAGTCACTACATGATTTTACTACATAACTCTATGTAAACAAAGATGGCCACTGGCAGCCATGTTTAATGTTGAATCAAAATGATTTTCGACAATTACCAACCTCATGTCATGCTGATCGTTTTAGAAAAAGTCCCATATCAATATCACTTATAGTTTTCAGAAAGCTAACATTTATTTTTTTATATCTATTTTTAGCCGTGGTGGCCTTTTGAAATTTTGCTAAGATCAACTAGACATTTAGAGCAACATTCCTGTGAAGTTTCATGAAATTCCGTCAAGTAGTTTCAGAGGAGTAGTCGCCACAAGTTTTTCCTATATAACTCTATGTAAACAAAGATGATCACTGGCAGCCATATTGGACATCAAATCGAAATAAATCTTGGTTAAGACCAAGTGAATGTCGAACCAGTCATTTTGGTAAACGTTCCAATTCAATATCACTTACGGTTTTTGAAATCTATTTTTAGCAGTGGCGTCCATCTTGAATTTGCTACCGACCTGAATATGTGCTAGGATCAACTAGACATCAAGAGCAACATTCCTGTCAAGTTTCATGAAATTCCATCTAGTAGTTTCAGAGGAGTAGTCGCCACAAGATTTTCCTATATAACTCTATGTAAACAAAGATGGACGCTGACGGCCGTGTTTGACAGCCAATCAAAATTAACTTGTGTTAGGACCAACTACATGTTGTGCCAGTCATTTTTTTAAAGGTTCCAAATCAATATCACTTATGGTTTTTGAGAAATAGTCGCCACAAAATCGCATTTTTAAAATCTACTTTTAGCCGTGGCGTCCATCTTGCATTTTCAGCCGACTTGAGTTTTTGCTAGGATCAACTAGACATCAAGAGCAACATTCCTGTCAAGTTTCATGAAATTCCTCGTGTGGAGCTAGTTTTTGTGGTAAAGGTTCCAAACTAATATCACTTATGGTTTTTGAGAAGTAATTGCCACAAAATCGTATTTTTAAAATCTATTTTAACCACGCCGGCCATCTTGAATTTCCGGCCAACCTGAATTTTTGCTAGGATCAACTAGACATCAAGAGCAACATTCCAGTGACGTTTCATGAAAATCCATCGAGAAGTTTCAGAGGAGTACTCACCACAAAACAAAGTTCACAGATGGACGGACAACGGACGCCGCATTTTTTTTAAATAGATTTTTAAAAAACAAGTTTGTAGCGACTACTTCTTGAAAACTATAAGTGATATTGATATGGAACTTTTTCTAAAACGTTGTGACATGAAATGATGTTGGTCCTTGTCGAAAATCGTTTTGATTTGAAGTTAAACATGGCAGCCAGCGGCCATCTTTGTTTACATAGAGTTATATAGTAAAAACTTGTAGCGACTGCTCCTCTGAAAGTACTAGACGGATGAAGGAGGTAGATAAAAAACAAGTTCGCTTTTCTACATTTTACAGGATACATTGATTTATCTTAACCAGGTTCTAAATCTACAGCATGTTGATATAAGATTTCTAGCTAATTCTGCCTCATTTTACAGATCATGGGTCTAATCACCACTGGGTTGATATTTTTGTCTAAATTTTGATAGGTGTCACGCAAACATGAAATTAAAAAAAGTTCAATCTGGTAAATATTTGTTAAATGTGTTTTAAATTGCAGATATTGGATCAATGAATAATTTAAGCATAACAACATGTTGCAAAATCTGTTTTATCTCTATGCCACAAACAAAAACATTACAATGGAAAATTAATTGTGGTGTGAGACGTTAAGGTCTATACTATCTATATTACACCTATATTATCTCCCCTGAAAGCTCACGGACTTAGAGACAAAAGGAAAACAGAAAATAATTCTATTTTTTCCTCAATTTTAGATAATTTTTAATATGAAAAATAGGTATTTCTTTGCTTTAGCATACCCGGTACATCTGAAGTGTAAAAGACAGATGATACAAAAAATCCCATGTTGATATGATTTTGTTTATTTGTTTGACGTTTTACGTCATTTTCAACACTTGTAAGGTTATATATGACAGTCGACTTTTTAGAGGTGGAGGCAGATCACCCACTTTTCCTGGGTAGAACCAGTACTGTACACCTCCCGCCATCCGTAAGAATTGAGCTCCAAGTGGGATTCGAACCCGCAGCGGTGAGAGGCGAAAAAGGTTTACAACGCAACGTCGTTAACCACTCGGCCAACGAGACGCTTATTTTGACATGAGGTTCCATTCAAATTTCAGAAGTGTTTGACCTAAGCACCAAATATTCAGCAAGATAGTGTATGAATTTTGTATTTTCCATAGAGGTCACATAAACATGAGGGAAAAAAACACCTGGCTTACTTATGTATTTTATATGGCTTTACCGAATATATTAAACCAACAACAATGTCTGCTGCCCAGCTTTGAAGCTCAGATGTTTGATAATGCTGTACAGTAACCTTATGGAAAAATTAATTGAAGTGTGAGACCTTAGAATGATATGCAACATTAAAAATTATCCTGCCGCTTACCTTTAATTAGTTGCGCCTGGTCACCCACGCTGAGTTGCTGGAACCCAGGTATGGCTTTTGCAAACTCCACTAGCTTGGCTATTTTATTTTCAAAGAACGCCATTGCAAGTTCTAGCTCTTTCTTCCGGCCATCTATGTCTATGTTCGTAGTGTTGAAAAAATCAAAATATTCTTTTTTGGATAGAATCGGTAAATGACCAAACAACTCCGTCCTTAGTTTGTATTTGTTCTGAAAATTAAACATTTACTGTGACAATTGTGTTGGTATTTGCACACTAGTTATATACAGTGAATATATATCAGTTAATTTAAGTTGTTATCCAGTTAGGACTAGATAAGCAAGGAACTAAAACTGAAACTTAATATAGCAATAAATTTATCAGAAAAACATACTTGGCTGTTCTCATCGAAATGCATTTCGTAAGAAATTTGGTTAAAATCCAAAAAAAAGTGTATCCACAGATTGAAATTGGCACGTGGTGCCATATCGAGCTACACATATTGGAAAGGGAACCACCAGTGCTCATGGTCATAAAGCAACTTATGTAGAAAATATTACTTAAGTCAAAATTTAAGATTTTTACGTATGTTCAAATATCCGTATTAACCTCTCAGCGACACTACAGGGCATCTATTTTAAGATAATATGTCAGCTGTGTGTTTTGTTAGCCCATAGCATTCTTAAAATATAAAGATGTCTTAAAACGATAGAAAAAGGTGTTTAAACAAGAGGCCCAAGAGGGCCTGTGAACGCTCTACTGGCTTAAACGGCTCTTATATCAAGGGTTGTCATCACAAAATTCCCATCAGTACTACTTTTAAAACACTGCAAAAACAGAGGGCCTGAGTATGGCCCTAAGGGGTAAAAACTGTCAAGGGCCGTAACTCCATAAAAAATCAACGAGCCGGAAAAAAACCGCAATAGGCACAACTATTAATCATACCAATGCTTCCTGCTAAGTTTCGTCAAATCCAACAAGGCGTAAAAAAAGTAATTAAACCAATTTAAACAAATGAAACAATGAAATGAAATACTTCAAAAAAAAAATCAAATGAAAGAAAAATAAATAAATAAATAAATTAAAAAAAGTTAATGAAAAATATTTAAAAATAAATAAATAAATGAAAAAATAAAAATAACATAAAAAAAAAGGGGTAAAAAACATCAGTATTTACTTAAAAATATAATAAAATAAATAAAAACAATAAAAACTAAGGCTTAACAAGGCTTTAACTAAATCAAGAATCATAACTCTGCTGTTACAGATCCGATCTGGCTGGGTGGTTTTCGAATTTGTCCGAGCTTTCATTGATATCAACAATCTGGAAAAGGTTGGTAAAGATCGGATGAAACATGATGGCCCTATCGTCTTAACGAGGCAAAATATAGCATTTTTAACTAATTCAAGGGCCATAACTCCGCTGCTACTGGTTAGATCTGGCTGGTTTTCGTATTTATCCGAGCTGTCATTGACATTAACAATCTAGTAAAGTTTGGTAAAGATCGAATCAAAAATGAAGGCCCTATCGTCTTAGCGAGGCAAAATATTGCATTTTTAACTAAATCAAGGGCCATAACTCCGCTTTTACAGGTTCGATCTGGCTGGTTTTCGAACATTTCCGAGCTTTCATTAACAATCACGATCTGGTAAAGTTTGGCAAAGATCGGATGAAAATAGAAGGCCATATCGTCTTAACGAGTCAAAGTATAGCATTTTTAATTAAATCAAGGACCATAACTCCGATGTTACTGGTCCGATCTGGCTGGTTTTCAAAATTGTTTCGAGGTTTTATTCACATTAACAACCTGGTAAAGTTTGGTAAAGATCGGATGAAAAATGAAGGCCATATCGTCTTAACGAGGCAAAATTTTGCATTTTTAACTAAATCAAGGGCCATAACTCCGCCGTTACTGGTCCGATCTGGCTGGTTTTCAACTTTTCCGAGCTTTCCTTAACATTAACAATCTGGTAAAGTTTGGTAAAGATCGGATGATAAATGAAGGCCCTATCGCCTTAATGAGACAAAATATAGCATTTTTAACTAAAGCAATGGCCATAACTCCGCTGTTACAGGTCCGATCTGGCTGGTTTTCGATTTTTTAGGAGCTTTCATTGACATTAACAATCTGGTAAAGTCTGTTAAAGATCGGATGAAAAATGAAGGCCCTATTGTCTTAACGAGACAAAAGTTAACGACGGACGACGGACTGACGACGGACGGACGGACGACGGACAACTCGGCATGCCATAAACTCTGCTGGCCTTCGGCCAGTAGAGCTAGAAATTGATAAGTGTTGACTTAAGTTGAGATATTGCTAAGAAGTTTTATGAATACGGACCCAGCTGAACATTATGAAAAAGTGTCTTTGAAATCCGTCGATTACGTCCAAAGACGAATCGTTTCCAACATTTCTTTTTGTTAAATTCGCATTACCCTGGTGAAAATACCGCCGAGAAAATACATACACAAATGGCATAGATCTTCCCAAAGATTACATATAGGCAAAACTGTCTATATAAACATCTGCATATATTCTCATATGAAAATGGTATGATTCTCATATGTTTCTTACATAAAAGGGGCCACATATAATTCGTATATAAAACGTTTAATATGCTATCTAATAGGAGTTTCTTATACTTTTCTTATGAGAATAAATTCATAAAAGTTTATATTCATAACTTTCATGTGACATCATCAAAATAATTTGACCAATCATTGATCAATAAAATAAAAGTATTCCACATTCTGGTAGGGGGTAAACTCGGTGTTTATCGTTGGTGCTCAACTGACTTTAGCTCTTTATACGGGCGGCCGGCGAAGCCCTCTTGCAGTAACGCGAGTATGAAAACTTACTTGTTTTCCCACATACTATGCAATATTTATTTTTCGTCTATGTTTCGCGCCGCCATTTTCAATCCGTCGGCTGGACAGCAGACGTCAAATGAAGGGCAAGGTTTTAGGTAGACAAAGTGGAAGACCAGTCAATTTCACGTTTATTTTTTTTCTATTTTTTGTTTTCGGTCTTTAAATTGAATTTTAAGCGTAAGTGAAACGTTTAATTTCAGAAATATAACATTATATAAATACCTACCGTAAAAAAAGAGGGTAATTATCGAAATAAAGTAAAATTTGATCGCATGGGGGGTCACGTGGTCACAAACGCATAAAGTGATGACGTCAAACTTCGGGTGATACTATTCCCCGGTAGATTCCCGGTTATTTTGCGGTTGAAAAAGCATGGCAAATGTGATTCATGAGTGTGTTGATGTTTCCGATGGTGTAATGATTTATTTATGTATTCCGTTTTGGAAGAAAGGAATAGTGTAATTAAGTCCTGAATATTGGTTTCAAGTTCAAGCACTTGATGTCTACTAATATATAATATATAGTGTTTTGACAAAATAATGTATGAACAACAATATTTATTTTTCTCTCAGGATTTGGCTTCAAAAGTGGGCCACAATTATTTGAAGGCCACAAAGTTGCCTGACACACTAGGGCTGTCCGGAGGCATTCCAGTAACATCTAACATCTTGTTATCGTAGTAATATCATGAACTAGGACCATTTACCCTATATTCTGTGCTACTTTGACTAATTGTGGTCAGTTTTTAAGACATGTCTTTTTTTGCTCCATTTCTTTTTCCTCCTGACAAGCTTTCAGGGAATTGCTCGTAATGTTGTAGTAATTTCTGACTAGGCTTCCACTGAAAGCATTCAAGGTAAGAGGTTTGAAATGTTTCGCTTGCTTTCTGTCCTTAATTCTTCTCTGAACACGAGTGTGCTTCTCTTTCATTACAGATGCATTGTCAGATGAATATGTAATGCACTGCTCCCATGATATATCGTTAACCTTATCCTGCATAGCTCTGTCAAGTGTTTCAAATGCAGATGCTGATTCTTCTTTGCTTTTCATGTGTAATTATAGCCTATATTGGTAGACAATTATTTAATCAAAATATTTAGAAAATAGTTGCTCATGTTCTCCGGATGTTATTTTACCAATGTGTCTAATCAAAATAATCAAACCCAGATCAAATGTATCCTCTTCATCATTACTCGTAACTGCCATCTGTGGCAATGCAATACCACAGAGATTTACCCTTCTGCATTAATCATTCACACATTCTTCAACACTTGTAGAAGCAATTGCACCAGTCTTATGTGTCCCAGGTGATACCTTTGGGCAATTTTAGATTTTGAAAATCTTTTGCAGAAATGGGGACCAGCATGTCAGATTACTAATTGTGACTGGCATTGAGTTATGTTCTACCACAAATTAATAGCATTACATATTTGGATGTGGGTGACAAGACAGTTGCGAAACTTTCATTTATTACTGACTCTAAATATATTTAAATTAATTAATATGATTACATATTTGGAGGCGGAACAGTGGCTAACCTTTACTTTATCTAGTGAATTTAAGGACTCTAGGTACTAACTTAAATTGATTCAATATCACTATTACATAACATATTTGGAGGTGGGTGACATCGCAGTCGCTAATTACCTTTTATTTATTATTAATATTAAATATATATATATTTTTAAATAAATTAATATTGCAAGACAGGTGACACGATAGTCACTAATCTTTTTATTATCAAAACATCCTTCAGAACAAAGTCAGATATGAAACATCCTACACAATGTCAAAATTCTGGAACAAAGACAGCCTAGCTAGACCTAGATACACATTATGGCAATTTGCACATGGTACAGACTTGTTAAGTTAATTGCATTTAGTTTGAATGAGTTTTGGCTATCACTCTGTTCATCAATTCCCGTTCAGTTTAATTGAAATTTGAGATCCAGAGACTTGAAATCTGTATTTTTATTTATTAACTTCCTGTGTGGGAAATATATTTGTCATGTTGCACTAGTGTACTAACTATGCAAATGCAGGCTGAATAATTGTTCTTTCTTTTCCGTTCAGCTCAATGTGAATTAAAAAATACAGTATTATGCTAGTGCATAAAATACACGTCTACGAACGGTTTAACAATTTTTGATATGTGCCATCCTCCGTCTAGGGTGCATCTATAAATGTCCTTATGTGAAAAAGCACCCAAAGACGTCAATAAATAAATAAATAAATGAGACTAAGTATTATGCTAACCCTGCATCACATCGTTTAGATCTATTTTAAAATAGTTAGCTTCGCCCGTCTTGAGGCTTTGCCTTGTTCATATTAAAACTAGTTTGTAGTGATAATTATATTAAAAGCTTTAGTTTTTGTGTACATATATGTATCTTCTTTTGGTGTTTTCTGATTTTAAAACACCAATATGGATACATTTAATTTAAATCATGGTCTAATATTTTAATTTTTCATATAGAGATTGAGGATAAAGTCCGAGTAAACCGCTTTATTTTCACCTACTGAATATCTCAACCTACCGGAAGTTGACCAGATGTGAACGTTTATGTCATGGTAAGGCAGTAATGAATAGTTTCTTTGATTTTTTTCATCTTATAATTACACATGGTGGCAATGAACAGTTTATCTGTAATGCACCTAACGCAAACGCATCCCATACATGTGAGTAATTCTATTTCTGTACTGATGTGTATTTTAGCACGTCGTGCTACAAAGGTGAATATGTAATCAATTTGTAAGGCATGTCAAGGATTCGCGTAGCACAAATTGGGAAGAAAGTGTCTGGTAATAAACCGGTCATGGCGTGTTTACGTCTCCGTGACAACTCTTTAAGCTATTTTACGCTTGCGTAAAACCTTGCTTGTGTTCATATAATATTCATGAAAACAATTGTCAACTGGTATATGATTCTCATATGGTACTTATATGATTCTTAGGTAAAAGGTTTAACAGCAAGAATCATGTACTGTTCCATATAGGTATCATATGAGAATCAGATAAGCATCCTATGATACATATATTCTGAAACGGAAAAGAAACGCAACACGGGAATTTCCGCTATATATTGTATGTACAATATGTTGCTGTTAATCGAATGGTACATGGCTACGTAATAGATTTTCCTTTCGGTAAAAAATACTAAAACAATACATAATTCAGCAAACAGTATTCCTTCAAAGTTTCATTATTGACAGAGTATGCGTTTGGCTCGAGCATGTGAGCAAACTTAGGATGCACAATTTTGCAAACTATTTACGTTAACTACAGTACTGAATTGGATCAGTTTTTCAAAGAGGAAATTCGATCAGCATTTATGAATTTCTTGTTACAAGGTGTAGTGTGATTAAAATTCTCTAATTAACTGCAACTTTCTTTTTTTTACAAAACATCTTGGGATTTCTTTGGAATATTATGTGGAATTAAGTGTGCAGTATATACAATATATAGCGGAAATTGCCGAGTTTCTTTTGCGTTTCAGTATATGGTCAGACTACACCAATTCATTGTCCATAGACGTACATTATAGCTGTAAGCTCTGTACTGAGTTCCCTAATATAAGAAGCTATAGTATACAGTTATCACATGTGTGTTTGGGGAACAGTCAAAACTGTTTTCCCGAGGTGGATGGGATGGCAGTGTGAACTGTTTCCCGAGGCCGATAGGCCGAGGGGAACAGTTCACACTGACATCCCCCGACACCAAGGGAAAACAGTTTTGACTGTTCCCCAAACACACATGTGATAACTGTTTTATTACCTGATTAATGTTACTGTACGAAACAGAGAAAATGAAAATTTGTTTTATAATGGGAACCTATGGTGAAAAAAGCAACATGAAATTCCAGCACGTGAGGGAAACAGTCGAAACTAAAGCCCGGTAACAGTTCGTTTTCACCGGGAACAGTCTTTTCCTTAGTGAATTAGCAAGAAATGACGATATAGCATATATATAGGAGATCAGGTAATAATGTTGCTTGTTTTGAAAGACCAACCTTAGTTTTATCAAAAAAACATACACAAACCATACATTGAGTATGTTTTGAAAAAGCTGTTTGGGTCGGATGGTGCTGACCCACCTACTTCCATGTATAAACATGAGGAAAATGTAAAATATACTTATTTTCTTTATTATGCAACACATCCTGAATACATTGCACAAATGTATGATTTAACTTTCATAAGTACTCTTTATTTTTTTAGCGAGATTTTTTGGCTTGTTTACCTTGTCAACCAATCAAAATTAAGAGATTCTGTGTAATAGCGGCTCCGAATTTACCTGGAACTTTTTCCCTGACCGCTGATTGGTTGGTAATTGGTGTAGTCTGATCATATGTGGCAAAACTGGTAGTGAAATAGCTTATTCAGAAAAGGGGCTTACCAAGCAGTCAGTTTGCCGTTGGTTTATTGTGTCAGTTGAGAGCACCGTTTCTTCTCCTAGATATTTTCTATGAGCTTCGATCAACACTTTCGCGATCGTATCTATCTCCTGTTGAAATGAATGAATGTTGAATCGGGTTTAGGTTTGTGAGATCATATATATGGAAGGGAATCGGGGTCAAAAGTTTTACAATACCCCATGAGTGTAAATATTCCCATATTTCTTTTTTCTGTGTGACAACTGCAAACATTGTAAAACTTGCAAGTCGCCTCCGTGGTCGAGAGGATGGTAAAGACATAGCGTTTGAAACCTTCTCGCCTTTCACCACTGCAGGTTCGAATCCCTCGAAGAGTTCGACTAGTAAGTGACAAAGTGTCGATTCTTACGGATATAGCTGGTGGTATAGTACTAGTTTATCCAGTAAAATGGGGTGGTCTGCCTCTACCACTAACAATCAACCGTCATATATAGCCTAAAATAAGCTGGAAATTGACGTTAAATCTCAAGCAAAGACATTGTACCTTGCAAAACGCAGTATGTCTTAAATGTCCTATCAGACATGCACCACAATGGCTCGAACCCACACGAGGCAGAAGTCTGAAGTGTAAGGTAATACACTCTGAGCTTATAAGGCCGCTTTCCTGACCTTGAATTCACCAACCATTCTGGAGAATAGTCTTATACTTTAGCTCAAGTATGCACATTTCAATCACAAACATTTCTGTAAGTTATGATGCATACTAATAAATAGCAACTTCTTACGATTGTTTATCTTTGAAGGTCATGGAAATATTTGTGAACGAATTTTCAATACTTCAGCTCAAGTCGGAGAATAGTTTGAAGAATGGTTGGTGAATTACAGGCCAGTTTACGCTTATGCTAAGTAATGCTGTTATTTTGACGACGAGATACAATTTAAAGGTACATAAGAACAGTAAATATCGTACCTTTAGCGTAATGCCTGGTCCATATGCAATATCTGTAGGTGTTAGTGAACAAACAGAGTTATCTAACGAGTCTGTCCTAGGCCTTTTCATTGGTGGACCACTAGGGATATCAGGCGAGACAATTGCAGGTACTTTTACATAAGGTATTGATGAATCGTCAGAATTTAATCCTGGACCTGAATAAATACACATACACTAAAATACAAACATGATATAACTTAAATGGTTCTTACTTTTTAAAGGTCGCCATATAGTACAGACATACGCATTCACTTGCATATGACGATGGAAATGAAATGCCTAAATGTTATATATGACGGTCGATTTTTTTGTGGTGGAGGCAGACCACTCACGTTTCCTGGGCAGAACCAGTACTGTACATCTCCAGCCATCCATACGAATCGACACTTCCTCACTTGCAAGTCGTGCTCCCAGTGGGATGTAACACTTCAATTAGCTATCCCGCCAACAACATCCAAATTTTACAACATAATTATGTAGATATACACCGTTTCTAAACATACTGATGGCGAGGTAGATATATAACTTACCTATTTTGGGGAATACGAACTCTATAGACACAATATATACGGCTTTAACCAACCAGACAAAACCCCAAAACTGAAGCGTCGAATTAAGAGTTATCAACTAATAATTCATTTTACGCACATTCAATCACGAGTATTTTAAGAACATGTGAATGAAATCATTACTTTTAATCGGCATATACACATTATTATATGACCTGAACGCATGGTTAAAGTTTTGATAAATGGGTTCTATTGTAATTGTGTCATTATTTGGAGCATTAACAGAAGCTCACATAACGACAAAAACAAAACTAGACGACTACGTCGAAAAAAGAAAAAGAAAAAAGTATTCATCACATATATTTCCCAGGCAGTCACCCATTCAAGTACTGACCGGATTCCATAAAGTTGGTTTCGCCGATTACTAAATGGTTTGTGCTTTTATCAAACGGGTTTGCCTGTTATTGAACGGTCTGAAAAAGTACACTAAATTGGCGAGAGGTTAAATTACATGTGATTACATGGATTGACATTTCGTAAATTCAAAATACAAAAAACGTCGTGTATGTTGTTTTTTTAATTAACTACGTATTTTGACTTTTTTGGCAACCCTTAGGAGTCATTGTTACAGAAGGATTTTTTGAAATCGATAATAAAACGACGAAGCGTGTTCGACGCTGTTAACCAATCTCTACCAGAGTCATTACATTGATATATATGAGTGCAAGGAACGATAACTCTGCGTGGAGATTGACACGTTTCGTCAGATTCCAACAAGTAGCGCAGACAATATTTGTGACTGTATACTTACTCCCTGTATCGAACTTGGGTTTGAAATGATATACATACGCGTATCGATTGTGGAGACCTACGTACGTATTATTTTGGTAGTAAAATAGTCCTCCCGATTAAAACTAAAATCTTGCAACATCTAATTTGCAGATATTCTGAAAATTATATTTACACAAGAAGTAAAAAATCAAAAACAATCAGGCAAAAATCTTGTAATTGAAATATGAGTGCTAGGAACGATAACTCTGCGTGGAGATTGGCTGTTAACTGCAGAGTTGAACTTCTAGTTATTTGGGTCGGGTAGGCATAACTTTACATGTGTTAAAAATGACGTAAAACACGATACAAACAAACAAACGAAATATATTGCATAAAAGTATAGAGCAGACATGAACCGGGGGTCGATCGCTACTGTATATACCCTGAAGTTTCTGTCGGATATAATAAAAGAAAATTGCATCATGTTGAGTTACCCAAATATGAAGTATCTGACAATGACCCTGGACTGCTAACAGACGATTCAGTTGCCATGGAGATCGCGTGCTTAATCAGTGTGTCCATCGCTTCCAGAGACTTCACTTCATAAATGTTTTCCTTTTTCCTGTCGAGCGTATAGCGGCCCATTTTGATTGCTGAAACAATAAATAACACAAATAGAATTAGTTTAAACTTATTTATTTTACATTGATTGTAACGAAAGCTCTATGAACTTATTTGAATCACTCTCGATGTCTTTCTGGGTAGAACCAGTACTAAGCAAATGCAGATAGTGTCTTGCTCAGGGACACAACGCATATGGCAATGGCAGGGATCGAACCCACGAATTTTCGACCATGGGAACGCTCTACCACTAGAATTACTGAATCTACTAAATAACTTAATACAGCTCTTTGTTGTTTCCCACCTTATTATGTGGTGCATTATCCAAACACTGTAAGGCCATAAGTAAAGGTATGTTTGTTTGCCCGAACGCGACAGGTCCAAAAAGTCGAACCCGACTCCAAACGTTTTTCCCCAGTAAAATATTATTATTTATTTTGTGGGTGCGCGTAAAAAACAGACAGTTGTTCCTTTTTATATTTATTAATTTGGTTTACCAGTTGTTTTAGATAGTTGTTTTAGATAGGAATTGTATGTACAAAGATTTTCAGTATTGCAGTACACATCCAGTATACTAAAATCATATTTAATAAGTACGAAAAGGAGTGTCCAAACAAACAGTTAAACAGAATTTACAAAATAAGATTTTTTCTACCTACCTGTCTACCTACCTACCTGTCTACCTACCTACCCACATGAAATTTACAAAATAAAAAAGTAGACTTTTTCTACCTACCTACCAACCTCCTATACCCACCCACTGTGAAAAACCTAAGGTCGCGGGTTTGAACAAACTAAGATATTTTTAAGTGTGGCCTAACCCTGCACATAGGGCAAGGCCATGTTCATGAAACTATCCAGGACCTGTCTATCTACAGTCCCTGAACTATCCAAACACGTATCGTAATACAATTTACATACGATAAAATGCAAAAGGTTATGGGCTTTTGATATCATAGCTAGCTGTGAGAATCAAAGAAAATGTTATAAGTCCAGCAGGAAGAGTAGCATTCACAGAATACAGTCACCCCCAACAAGTATTACAAAGCAGAGGTGATACAAAACGTACGTCACAAACACATTCAGTAAAATAACACATTACAAACATATAAGGGCTGACAACAGGGGTACCGCCTAAGGGCTGACAACAGGGGTACCGCCTTGGAACGGTCAATGGCAAAATGGACCACCCGGGAGTTTAACCCGGTTCAAGGGTGCAGTCACTCTTACCCTGTCATCATCCCTAAACAACAGGACAGTGTAAATAAAAATAATCCCCGCCGAGTTAACCACTTACATTTGAGAAAGCGTAGATAGGTGTAATATGAAAAAAACACAGAAATGTTCAGGTATATGATATATCAAAAACAAATTAAACCTAAGAAGCTAATCACATATGTACTCGATGACTTGTCTGAAGTCAGAGCATCAAGGGGAAACCGTTAAGGGCAGGACAAAACGGAGTGAAGGACATACATCAAACGGTTCCCGCCTTAAAGGATTTAGAAAAAACGTTGTCATAGAGTCCACTGCCCGTCAGGAAAGCTCGTATGGTTTGATATTCAGTGCCTACCATATATAGAGCTATGACGCGGCCTACAGAGTGAGGCCTACAGAGTGTAGGGAAAGTTTGCGGCACGACTGCATCCTCACTTTCAGGCGAGGTCTCTGAAGTCTCAGAAGATATCACGCAATGCCTGCATAAACAACCGCCGTCAGAAGATATCACGCAATGCCTGCATAAACAACCGCCGTATGAAGATATCACGCAATGCCTGCATAAACAACCGCCGTCAGAAGATATCACGCAATGCCTGCATAAACAACCGCCGTCAGAAGATATCACGCAATGCCTGCATAAACAACCGCCGTATGAAGATATCACGTAATGCCTGCATAAACAACCGCCGTATTTTATAAATAAGGTCATATCATAAAATGCGCCTTACCATTTTTGGACATTCCCATTGCCAAGCATCTCTCGTACCTACAGGCAGGGCAGCCATTTTTGAACGGCCCTCTTTTCCAAGCTAACTTTTCAGACTCCTCGCATTTACATTCGAAAATGACCTCCTTCTTTTTCAGTGTTCGACGAAAGAAACCCTGAATGAATTCGAAAAAAAAATGATGCATACATGTAGCCAACATCAACACAGTCGTATAAAGAATGGTTTGATGAAAGAAACAATTATTACAATATTGTAATAATGTAGATATATTTGGTGAAATGACATTGCTTTATAATTATGAATGTTTTATATACATGTATACACATGTTACCTGGTTGACATTGAATATATACTCGAGGACTTTAAAAACGTCCCATGTATATCATAGGCAACCGTATCATAGTGGGGACTCCCCCTCACCCCCACACCCCCCACCCCCCACCCCCACAACTTTCTCCGCTATTTGTAGTGGAACTATCTTAATTTGACCACACAACATATATTTGGGTGGTGGGGGTGCAGAGAGGGTGGGGGTTGGGGGTAGGGGTTGGGGGTGGGGGGAGGAGGGGTGGGGGGGGGGGTCCCCACTATGATACGGTTGCCTATGATGTATATAGTTTCAATAAATCTAACATGCAACTTTTAAGCTAATTTTGCGATAGCTCTTGTATATCGCCTATATTGCGATAGCTCTTGTATATCGCCTATTTTGCGATAGCTCTTGTATATCGCCTCTTGTATATCGCCTATTTTGCGATAGCTCTGGTATATCGCCTATTTTGCGATAGCTCTGGTATATCGCCTATTTTACGATAGCTCTGGTATATCGCCTATTTTGCGATAGCTCTGGTATATCGCCTATTTTGCGATATTTCTGTTATATCGCCTATTCAAAACCGGGTCTTCACATGAAGATGACATGATTTATACCCATAACTGATTTTGAATAAGATATTAAACTACGGTATCTGGGGTAAAGGAAGTTTTGTACTTTAAACGTTTCGTACAGTTTGGGGTACGAAACGTCCATAATTCTTTCACTACCTGCTTAAACTTACTCCCAGCTTTAACACAAAGCCACATATATAACACGGGAAGTAGTGATTTACTCATATGGGGATCTCCACAGTTTATTACAGAAGATTCTTAATAACTTTTGCACAATGTCGGGAAATAGGAAAGTCCTTAAATTATAAATCAAAATATTTTATCCATGAATTAGGTACCGACCATTTTAGGGGGCTGGGATATTTCCTGAAAAATAAATTCTGGCCCTTGAACTGCTGAAAAAAAAAATCCTGGTCCTGACTTGAAGGGGGGGGAAAAAAGTCCCTCAAATTGTTGAAAAAATAATAATCCAGCCTTCTCTCACATTCTTGGAAAAGAATAATCTGGCTGAGTCCAGTTAGAGGAAAAAAATAATCTGGCTGCCTCTTGTCTATATGATAATGTATATCTACTTCATCAGCCACTGGATGAAACATGGAAATGTTTAACCACAATCTGACTACATACACAACTTCTGCTCAGAAGTTTATCGAAATCTCCAGTTGAAATGAGTTATGTTATTATAATTGCCTATAAAGGACATGAACGGGAAAGTTTGGTGTTCTTTTTCAGAGGTAAAGCAGACATTCATTAGTGTATGGTGTGCGTGCAATTAAGATTGGTTCTTTTTCGGAGGTCAAGCAGACGTTCAAAACAATCTCAACTGCACGCAAACCATACACTAATGAATATCAAGCAGACGTTCAAAACAACCTCAATTGCACGCACACCATACACTAATGAATGTCTGCGTGACCTCTGAAAAAGAACACCAAACTTTCCCGTTCATGTCCTTTATAGACAATTATAATAACAAAATGTAATAATCAAACGATGCTATTTCCTGTGGTGACATATGCTAGAACATTTGATCTTACACATCGGAGCCAATAAAAGGCACGTGCGTTAACGATGACGTCGATTAGATCTACAGTAACAGTTGCATTACGACATTGTATAAAAAGTTGATTGTTGACGACGCCAAAACTGACTGTTGACGATGCCAAAACACAAGATGTCAATGGTATGAAAGAACAAGAATAAATCATTGTAGATTTGTACCCGGTTTAGAGAGGGGGGTGTGGGGGGGGGGGGGGGGGGGGGGGGGATTCCAACCCTCTTATAACTGCTATAATCGGAACCTCGACAGAGCCTCGGTTCCGATATCGTGTTGGAATTCCCGATCTTCACCGGTTACCTATAGTTATTTAACGTCCTCACCTTGCACGCCTCGCACGTCGTGGCTCCGTAGTGAAAGCCAGTCGATTTTTCGTCACATATACGACATGGGGGCAAAACAGTAAGCGCCGGTGTCCTGTCGGGATTCGACTTTCTGTTCCTTTTCCGCTTTACTTTTGGTTTTTGAGAAACAGGCTGAACTGAATTTAGGATGGATAATAATGGAGACGAACTATATCTCTTGGAAAGTGAGTCACGCATGTCATGTATGTCACTAGAAAGTTCGGAATCCGGACTGCCATTTCTGAATATGAAAGACGTATCCTGTGTAACAGTACCTTCGATACTTTGATTTCTGTCGCATTCTACCATGGACAGGTTTTGAGCGTTGTATTGCGGAATGACATCAGTTTCAAGAAGTGTTTCAGTGGTAATCTCATTTGGAAGGTTCATAGTATGTAAGATATCTCCGTGCACATTGTGTTCTGTACGTGTCATTGGTTCTAAGGCGTCGGTTTCAAACTGCCCATCACTGACACTATGTGTTCTGTTTGCCAGTGATTCTAGAAGTGACTGGATGCTGTCGTCGTCTTCATGTTTAGTTAACTGGTGACTGTCATTGTCTTTAACCATACTAAACCGTTGAGAGTGGTTTCCTTCATCATTTGTTAAGGGGTCCCCTGTTCTTACTGTCGAATGCATATATTCATTTACTGTAACATTCGAATTTGGATATTCCATTAAACTCGCAGAATGTGCGGTAAATGAACTTAATGAAACTGGACTTGATCCAATAGCGATATCATTCCTCTTTAATGATTCCATTTCTTTGCAAATACTAGAATTAGAGGTTTCGAAATTAAGTGTAAACTTGCTATTTATAAACAGTGATTCAATTGATGGTACACAAGAACTAGTTTGGTTTCCAAAACTCACAACAGGTGTCGTTTCAATGGCAGTAAGCGTCGCGTGTTTTGTCGTAGCATTCCTTTTGTCACATAGATCGTTATCCATCGTTTCTTGTGCAAGTTTCGGCTGTGACGACGCGCAGCACAGCTTCCCCTCACTCCTATTCGGTAAGTCCGCGTTCTTGAAAGAGCCACATGCGTCTGTTATTTCCGGCGACTCGAGGAAATCACTCTGATTTAAAAAATGGTCACACATCGTTCTCTTTAGTTTAAACTCAGTTGATATATTTCTGTTAAACTCATATCATACGCATTCGCCATTCAAATGTTTACGAGTATAAACCACAATCCTTGTTCTAATTCGTCAACCGTCCCAGTTCGTGCTATTATTAGACGGTCCGGTCAAACTCAGTATTAGTATACTCAGTTGCAAAAGAAAGTGTACACTTTGAACATTTTACTTTACACCCTATTCTCTTTATCAAGCGACAGTCTCTTAATGAGTCAACCTATTGAAAAACAAATGACAACATGATATTGGCAATGGAATGATAAAAACGTTAGTACCAAGCATATTCATTTTGGAATTTGTCAATTTAATTCTAAAAAGAAATTATACAATTAAATCTAAACAAAACTCAGTGTACACTTTCTTTTGCAACTGAGTATAGTTTGTAGGACGGTTATCAGTAGGTATTAAAGGGACACTCCACATCTTGATAACATATCGCGGTAATTTGATACAACAGCAAGTAAAGGTCAATAAAAGAAAAAGTATATACAATCTAAGTTGTATATGCATATATATACATATACATATATATATATAAACATGAATAAGTAATGATTTATACAACAAACACCATCCGAGTCGTCGAGTTTTTCAGACAATCATAACACACTATTTCATTAGCTATACATAAACACGATGTATCATGGGGCCTAGTTTGGTGCATATGCATCCACAATGAATACGAAACTGAACCACTTTATGATGATTTGTATTCGTATTTGGAATGATCAGATCGCCTTTAAATAAAGACAAATTCGTCTCGGTGTGGCTTATAAATATGTCGCACAATCAGTTCAGCCAATACACAAAGTAAACCCATCTGTGTATCGAGGGTTCAGTGCAAAACTATTGTATCTCCTTCTTTGTTCTTATATTGTTACAATAGTTTTGCACTGACTCGGTATAGCTGACACATTTTAACGTTCATTCCGCCGGCTGTGTTAATACCTTATTTATACGTTAAAGGGACTCGAGGCGATCTAAAGAAGTATAGGCCTCCATTCATATACGAATAAAACCATAATAATGTGTTTCATTTGAATTCAATGTGTACATATTCACTAAACAACTACACGGATTAATTATTGTTAAAAATAGTCTAGTCTGGAAATTAAAACTAGACGACTCCGCTAGTTTTAAATGTATATATGTATACTCATTGACAGTTCATATTGGTGATAAAATAGAAGTAGGCCAGGCGCGTATCTAGACCAGTGTTCGTCATACGCCGTGGTTGATCGCAATACAAACAAGAGGGCCTACGGACGCTCTACTGGCTAAAAGGGCTCTTATATCAAGGGCTGTCGACATAAAATTCCCATCAGTACTTCTTTCAAAACATTGCAAAAACAACAGGGCTAGGATGGCCTTAGATCGCTCACCTGGCAATATGTCCGCTGTGTCTAGCCTGGCATGGGTATTTTTGATTTGTCCCATTTTCTTCGTCGGTGTGTTCTTGGGCAAGACACTTTCCCTTAGCCTCATCCGTCGAATGGGGACGGTCTGTCTTCCGAGCACGTTAAAGAACCATAGCAATCTATTCGATAATAAGAGTAGGGGACGGTTCCACTCTCTCTGGGGTGGCTCTAAATAACCTATACTGCGTTGATAAGCCGTTAAACAACATTCAATTCAATTCTTCTATGAATGAAATTTCATAAAAATGTGGGTGGTTTGTGGGGGTGGGGGAGGTGGGATGGGATGTATATTAGCATTCTAAACAAATATGGTAAAGATCAGATAAAAAATAAAGTAACTACAGATTTAACAAAGGAAAGTACAATATAGCCTTTTTCACCAAATCAAAGATCTAGCAGAATACAACAATCCAACAAGCCGTTTAGGAGGAGTATCGCCGACAAGAAATTTAAAGTAGAAATGTCAGAGGGCTATAACTCCGTCAAATATCAGCGACCTGGAACAAAAGCGCAACATGCACAACTAGACATCTTACCGATGCTTCCTGCCAAGTTTCATCGAAATCCAACAAGGTGTTTCGGAGAAGTAGCGCCGACAAGAAATTGATAGCAATGCAATTCCTGCTAAGTTTCGTCAAATCTAACACGGCGTTAACAAACAAAAAAAATAATAATAGAAAAAAGTAATTAAAAAGAATTGAAATAAACAATTAAGAAAAAAATAATAAATAAATACAAAAAAATTTAAAAATTAATCAATCAAATAAAACAAAATAAATCAATAAAACAACAGAATAAAACAATTAAAAAATTCAAATAAAAAAAAAGGAAAAAGGAAAAAAGATAATAATAATAAGAAGAAAAAGAAATTAAAAAACTGGTAAAGTTTGGTAAAGATCAGATGAAAAATGAAGGCCCTATCGTATTAACGAGGCAAAATATAGCATTTTTAACGAAATCAAGGGCCATAACTCCGCTGTTACTGGTCCGATCTGGCTGGTTTTCGAACTTATTCGAGCTTACATTGATACTAACAATCTGGTAAAGTTTGGTAAAGATCGGATGAAAAATGAAGACCCTATCGTCTTAACGAGACAAAAGTTAACGACGGACGACGGACAACTCGCCATCCCATAAGCTCTACTGGCCTAGTAGAGCTAACAAAACATTAAAATTGCTTTGAAATGCATTATGTGTTTTTTACTTTTCAAAATGTTCGTACGCAGGTGCGTATCTGCGTATAGGTAGCTATGCGCCTGTACGCTTTATTCGATATAATTATATGTACAATTTAGAGCAATATAAGCCCCTATTGAACTAATACGTATGATTTAGCAACAAAAACAAGCTTTCCCAGACCAAACTTGTGCATAAACAGTAATTAAACCAAAGGTATCATTCGGCCTAATTTAACGCATATGCTCATTTCATTTACAACTAAAGCGTGTCGATACAGATAGACCCAAGTGGTATCGGACATGTTTTTAATGAGTACCTCAAGGGCCCCGGACCAGAGGGTCACAAGAGTAAAAACACTGGAACAACATCAAACTGTGTCATCCTAGGTATTACATTGAATGTCATTGACTGAGAGTGTTTTAAGTAAAACTGGTTTTCCATCCTTCCTGGGATGAAAATTGACATATAGGGTCCAAGGGTCTAAATTCATCAAATTTTTGAGCACAAGTATCAGACTCGGACTCAAAATCTCATTTTGTGCAAACCCTATCAACACAAAAGTATGGGTAAGAATTGTGATTTCAGAGATTTTCTAAATTACCTTTAAACTTACTGGTTTCTGAAAGTAAATATAGTAATTTGCTTGTAAAATTGTTTTAATTTGGAATTTAAAAAAAATTGGATTTTGAGTCGAGTCCGATTCTTGTACTCAAACGTTTGATGAATATCAGGCCAGCTGGTCCTTCGGAGATTCATGGGACGACAGGCACCATCTCGGGGCAACATGTCACAGGGTTAAATCAACGGGACACAATCGAACATGTATTAAAGGGACAATAAGTAAGCAGATATTGAGCATAACCAAATAACTGCCTGACTTTTATTCAGTGAAATGTATACATGAAAACATGAGGATAGACCCTAAAAAGTATGTAGGAATGAATTCGTGAGGTTGAAAAAAAAGAAGTTTTAATTATTATATGTAAATAAAGTGGGACCCACAATATTTACCTTTTCTGCGATCGCGTGACTGCCATTAGCGCATTAGGTTTTCACCATAGTATGTATTGCGTAATATGTATAGCCCGCTTAGCTCAGTCGGGAGCGATGTCCGACCACTTTACGCTCACGCACACTATTATTACTGCGAGTGTTAAGAAAAGGTAATTTTAGTTTGGGTTGCGAGTTCAAACGCACGAAGTGGATTTTCTTTTTTTTTGTACCGCGACTGAAATCCGTTAAACAATCTTGCTTTTACTTAGTAAATATTGAATAATGTCTGGTGTGCAATGTTTGCGAACATAATTATTGTGTTTTATAAGCTAAAGGTTACGGCGGTGTCCCTTTAAATCGGTTCGTTTAGGCCACAGGAACTGGTCACTTTTAATGTTTGCCTTCTATTATTATAATTGTAACCGGTAATGATGCAAATGCCCGCATATAGTAAGTATCCCATGAGTACTGTATCATATCGCCAAATTCATACAACAGCCAACTATCTCCCCTATGTCAATCATATTGAATTGGCACGTGGAATAAGTTAATCAATGATGTAGTCATGCTCCCTGACTTGCTCCGCTTCAAGCAATGTGTATGCCAAATCAACCACAACTTCCCAAAGACTAGTAAGGAACAGTCAACACTAATATATAGAGGATATTTGTTGGTTTAGAGTGAATATAGGATTTATTTTCATCGAGAAGTGAGAAAACTTATATTTTCACGAGTGCTTTAGCCTTCCCCTTTAAATATAGTAACGCCAGCGCGTGAGGCGATTTACATATATTTAGTGCGCATAGAATATAGTTCTAAACTTTGATACGAATAGCAAACGTAGACAAAAGTAGTTCCATTTTTTCCGGCAGTGAGCTCACTGTGAAAATATAAACAATGAGAATATAAGGTTTATTCTAACCATACATCCACTATTTCACTGGGAAGTATAATTATTATAAATCTTGTTTGTAAACATGTTATTACAAGTACGTCTTTTAACTGCTAACACTATTATCTTTTACCTCTCACTTGCCATGAAATGTCTTACTGTCATCTTTTACCTCTCACTTGCCATGACTTGTCTTACCGTCATCTTTTAACTCTCACTTGCCATGACTTGTCTTACCGTCATCTTTTACCTCTCACTTGCCATGAATTGTCTTACTGTCATCTTTTACCTCTCACTTGCCATGAATTGTCTTACCGTCATCCTCTCACTTGCCATGAATTGTCTTACCGTCATCTTTTACCTCTCACTTGCCATGACTTGTCTTACTGTCATCTTTTACCTCTCACTTGCCATGAATTGTCTTACTGTCATCGTTTACCTCTCACTTGCCATCTCACTTGCCATGAATTGTCTTGCTGTCGTCATCTTTTACCTCTCACTTGCCATGAATTGTCTTACTGTCATCGTTTACCTCTCACTTGCCATGAATTGTATTGCTGTCATCGTTTACCTCTCACTTGCCATGAATTGTCTTGCTGTCATTTTTTACCTCTCACTTGCCATGAATTGTCTTACTGTCATCGTTTACCTCTCACTTGCCATGAATTGTCTTACTGTCATCGTTTACCTCTCACTTGCCATCTCACTTGCCATGAATTGTCTTGCTGTCATCTTTTACCTCTAACTTGCCATGAATTGTCTTACTGTCATCGTTTACCTCTCACTTGCCATGAATTGTCTTGCTGTCATCGTTTACCTCTCACTTGCCATGAATTGTCTTGCTGTCATCTTTTACCTCTCACTTGCCATGAATTGTCTTACTGTCATCGTTTACCTCTCACTTGCCATGAATTGTCTTACTGTCATCGTTTACCTCTCACTTGCCATGAATTGTCTTACTGTCATCGCTTACCTCTCACTTGCCATGAATTGTCTTACTGTCATCGTTTACCTCTCACTTGCCATCTCACTTGCCATGAATTGTCTTGCTGTCATCTTTTACCTCTAACTTGCCATGAATTGTCTTACTGTCATCGTTTACCTCTCACTTGCCATGAATTGTCTTGCTGTCATCTTTTACCTCTCACTTGCCATGAATTGTCTTACTGTCATCGTTTACCTCTCACTTGCCATGAATTGTCTTACTGTCATCGTTTACCTCTCACTTGCCATGAATTGTCTTACTGTCATCGTTTACCTCTCACTTGCCATGAATTGTCTTACTGTCATCGTTTACCTCTCACTTACCATGAATTGTCTTACTGTCATCGTTTACCTCTCACTTACCATAAATTGTCTTACTGTCATCGTTTACCTCTCACTTACCATGAATTGTCTTACTGTCATACTTTTTCTTTATCTCATCTACTAACTATGCACAGACGCACCAGGGGGTAGCTACATTTATGTTAAATTAAATGTGCAGACCTGGTCATCGTTTGAGCACCGAAAGTGAAAGTATGTTAGGTGAATCTGATCCAATTAAGGCTTGCATGAACGGCGATTATTGTGTTTATCGATAAATAAAAGTGTATTTTGAAGTAACTCCTGCTCAGCTGCTGCCAATTGCCTATCATAAGTATGGGAGACGTTGGTCTTATTCTGGTCTTCAACTTTAAGTTTTCAAACTATTTAATATGACTTAAGCTACTTGTCAAATATTTTAGTCACATTCATTATTTTGAATTAGGGACAACCCGGACCATGGGACATCCCGGACCACATTTAGGACCACCAGGGCTTTAATTATCATCCCAGGGACCACGTGTAATTGGTTACAGTATTTAACTTGAGTACATTGATTTAATAATATCAGGAACCTTCCCCCGTATACCGAACTTTGTTAATTTATACCATAAATTATCACGCACAACAAAGTCAAAGGCTTTAGTACGGAATCCTGTTCGTGTCATATTAGAACCTCGTAAACGCGAGGATGATTAACGGGTTTTCGCCCTAGTAATTGAACGCGAAAACGCGAAAACGCGAAAACTCGACGTTTTGCGCGAAAACGCAACGAGAAAACCCGTTAATCATTACTGTGTTTTCATGTTAAATTTCGTAGTTTGCTATCAAATTTGTCAAGTCGAAAACACGAAAACACGAGATTTTAGATTTAAAACCTCGCGTTTTCGCCTCCGGACCATTTTGCCGAGTACATAATTATGACCGTGTGACTGGCGGGAAATGCCAATCTCTACCCAGAGTACACTCGTTCCTCATTTATATATCAATCTCTACCCAGAGTACACTCGTTCCTCATTTGACTCTGTCAACGTCAAAGGAAGTAGGACGAAGGGTTAGGTCACGTGATTATTCAAAAAAGTTATAACGATGTTTATAATAAATCCTTTTGCGTGATCTGCAAAGATAAAATATAGACCTATATTAAATAATTTCAATTTTTATTTCTATGAGCTATTTTTTTAGTAATTTTCTGCTATCGAGCTTCGGTTTGAAATGTTTACATATGCGTTTCGATTGAGGAGACCTACGTAGGGGAGACCGGGGCATAGCGTTACAATTTTTAAACTTTTCAAATTGTAGACAAGATAAACTGGCCGAGTGCCAAGTAATTCATGTTTTAGTAAAAAAACAGACATTTTTAATCCAACGATGTGTTTAATCCAAGCAATTCAACCATTTAATCACAAGCTAGAACGTTTACAAAATGGCAGGTAAATGTAACATTGTGCCCCGGGGTTTGGGGAAAAGTGTTACAGACCCCGGGGCAAAACGTTACATTTGAAAAATAATCGCCCTTTTCGCCAATACTAAATATATTGAACTGGTCTGTGTTTACATATTCAAAGAAAAGCATATGCTAAACACTACACAGTCATTTAACTTTCTGAAACAAGAATAAACGTCTAATGTAACTATGTTAAAACGCAACAGTCATAACTCAGATATCAAACATTCCTTGTCATGCACCAAAATCCGCGTTGATTACATCACTTCAGACATTTTTCTAATCCGAATAATCAGAGTTGCAATTTTGACACACAAAGACGAACCCCTTATGTACACTTGTGCATTCCTCATGGGCCCATAGTTTGCACGATATACAACGGATCCATGGTTCACCTGGTTTGCTGTTCGAATATGGCTCCATACATATCAGGGAGTAAGCAGGGTTCGACACTAACGCTAGTCCGCTAGTCCTGTGCCCACCTGTTTTTCAGGAGGACTACCTAAACGTGAAAGTTGCTAGTCCGTCGGACTAGTAATTTTTCGAGCCCCATTATAGATATTACGGCCATAAAATACACATTCCTGATATAAGGCCGGCGTCACTAGATTAGGCGAAGTCGCTTAAAACTTCGCTATGATTTGGCCGACTTCACTTTTCTATCCATTTTCGGGTCAATTTTGGCAATTTCAAATGTGATTAACCTCATAATTAACAAAACCCTCTAAAATACACAATCAGCGTGTGTTTCACAAGTACCTTATTTAATCTATTAAATAACAACCCGACTCTTATCTAATCAGGGCAATAGCCTAATTATCCATCATATTATCACTTTGCCTGAGGCGGGATGTGATAACCGTCATGTTTGCTCGTTAGGCGATCATGTGATTAAATTATGTGGGGGGTCATGTGCGCCTTCTATATAAGTAAACCAATCAAAGCCGTCGTGTTTTTCCGTTTGGTGAATAATTAAAAATCGTACTACAAACTACTGCGCAAGGGCTGGGTTATGATTAGACGAGATACTTTGAAACTGATTTCTCTTGCGATAAATAAATTTAAAAGGCGGTTATAATTATATGATTGACATCGGCACAGTTGTAAAGAGTCTTTGCGGCGGTCATCAAGAAGCAAAAGCGCAAACTTCTATTGTGTGTTTTATTGACGGCTAATTATGAAATAAAGAAATGTGTTTGGTATAAAGCGAGTTTGTCTGTGATTGCTTTATAGATGAGAGAAATCGAACGGAAATGTACTGAATCCTACGATTAGTCATAGCCATTAATAACTTATCTATGTCTATGGATTAGGTAATGATTTTGTGTTTTGTTACTCAATGAAAAATAAGTTTGGGGTAATTGTCGAATAATTAGTATTTTTCAATAAAAATGAAACGAATACCAGAATAATATTGCATTCGATCAACATTTGTCAAGTTGGTTAGGGTTGAAAATGCATCTAAATCTGATGAAAGTCTGCCTGGGGAGAAACCGAAAAAAATAAAGTTTTACGATTTCAGTTGGTATCTTCAAGACAGAAAGGGTTTTTGGCACTGTTCACTTTGAAGTTTGTCTCCTGTTATACACCTGTTTTTTTGTGTTGCTAAATACACCATTTTTTGGAAGGACCATTTAGTTCTCAGGAGGACTACTAGATTTTTAATGTCATTAGTCCTCCAGACTACCCGTTTAAAAAAGTTAGTGTCGAACCCTGGTAAGTATACGGGGAGGAGAAACGGGTTCATAAACGCACTTGTTTATCGAATGATGTTGTCGCGCTAGAACGCTGCCATTTACTATTTTATCGATACAGGTAAACCGATCGTAAGCGCGTTATATGTGAAAAGTTAAAATTTCAGCCAACATCTCAAATTAGGCAGTTTTTACAGCCTCTTTTTTACGACTTTCTGTTATATTCAACATCACGAAATTACCTTCTTGACAAAGATAAATATGTCTACTATTCACTTTTTGTTATTATTAAGGACTAATATAACCCATACTTCGTATCTCGTTTGCAATAGCTCCACACCATTTTTAATATGAAAAATTAAAAATTTCAGCTGATATCTCTAAAGACACATTTTCATCACCTCTTTTTAGGCTTTGTCTTATAATCACCATCTTTAAATTACCTTCTTGACAAAGATAAATATGTCTACTATTCACTTTTTGTTATTATTAATTCCTAAATAATCCGTAGTCTCGTATCTCGTTTGCAATAGCTATACACTGTCACCATTTTTTATTTGGCGCAGAGTGGCGCCATCTTTGTTACACGGAACCGTCTGGTAAAATGTGCTTTTATACATGCAAACAAATACGCTCTGTATCAGAGGACACAATGTGAATAAATAATACTTATGTTTACTTTTCGCATTTTATTGAGTTTGTAAGTGTAATAATTTATAAGAATTTGCTGTTTGTCACACGCGCGAAGCAACCGGAAGTAGTCATTTTCACGCAGTAGTGAAACACACGCGGGACAACATAAAACGGCAAAACGATCCGTTTCTCCTCCCCGTATACTTACTCCCTGTACATATCAAACAGTAGTATTCCTCATTTTCAGAAGAATCTGATGCTTTCTTTTTCTTTGGTGCCGGTTTTCTTTTTGTAGCTGTTTTCTTTTGTTTCTGTTTTCTTTCCTTCTGACTTTTTGTTGACGTGTTTTTGTTACTTTTAGCTTCATTTTTCGCAGAGCTTCCTCAACTGCAGTCATCTCAGGCGTATCGGTTAATATAGCAGTCTTACGTTTTCTGGTACGCCATGCATTGCTTTTTCTCGGAGGAGCTTTTGGGTGTGGTCTGATGTGTTCAGGGGCAAACATCGATGGTTCTGTAGTTTGTCCTGTTATTGATTCTGGAGGAGCGTCATTTCTGCGACCAATACAGTTATAATGTGAATTACCATCTTGACCATACTTGGCGATATGTATGTCATCTCTGAATTCCACGTCTTCTTTTCCTGGTGCATGGGCAAATATCTGTACATTGTTCTGCACATACTGGTACAATATGGCTGAAACACCCAGGCTGTTGCACAGATCTGCAAGAACCAAATCAATGGCATCATTATTATACTCCATCTTTGTGATATAGTTCTCAATGTCTGATACTATGTCCCGGTCACCTGCAAAGTCCGTGTAATATCCCCTGTTTACTATGATCTCATTTCTGAGTTTGAAGCAAATTTCATCATGGCTAATATCATCGATATGTTCTTCGGCCATGCTTCTTCTCACGGAATGTAACAGACAGTGACCGTCACCTGGCACATGAATAACAGTCCTGTTTAGTGTGTGAGCATACTTGTCCAATGTATCCCATGCATTGGCTGAAATGCCATTGGTTTCTACTTGGCTGTCATCAACACTTGACTCATCAACGTTATGAATAGGGCTGCCAAGACTTCAGGTTGGTACCTCATGTGGTGCAGTAGACTCAGTTTGGGTCTCCTTTGAGTCTGGTCGATCCGTTACATTGCTTGGCGCAAACTCGTTGTCGCTGAACACCTCTCTGTTGAACGGGAACACCCCGGAAACTTTGAATCCGTGTACAATATTGAGAGGCGTAAACGCCTTGGGCCAGCATTCGTTAACTAATCCAGGGATATCATAGATTGTCATAGTCTTCCCAGGATTGTTGCGCATCCAACCGTCCTGTGCACTTGCTAATTGCCGTTTCAAAGGACCGACGACAGATCGATTAAGCGGTTGTAGTTTGTGAGAGCAATAGGGGAAACAAAACCATTACTACGCCATGTTTCTTTGCATAGTCCAGTACCTCAAGATGATAATTGAATTGAATTGGATTTTATAGTCGCACCAACAGCTAAGGTCATATGGCGACTTTCCAGCTTCCACTGGTGGAGGAAGACCCCAGGTGCCCCTCCGGGCAATTTTCGTGTATGGGCGGGCACCTGGGTAGAACCACCGACGTTCCGCAAGCCAGCTGGATAGCTTCCTCACATAAAGATTCCTAGGCCCCTGAGGGATCGAACCTACAGCGGTGAGGGGCAAGTGATTGCAAGTCAGAGACTCTAACCACTCGCCCACGGACGCCCCCCACCTCAAGATGAATATGTGAGTCGTGATTGTCAAGCAGTAATAGCACCTTGTTCTCTTTCGATGCCTTAGTGTGTCGTACGAAGTGCTTCATGAATTTAAGGAAGTTTTCCTTGGTCATCCAACGTATAAAATGGTCATTGTACTTCACACGCGGGAATATGAACATGGGCGGTACTGTATTGCCACATGCGTTTACCACCGCACACATCGTGACGAGTTCACCACGTTCGGCTGATGTAATCGCGCCGATTTGCTTTACCCCCTGTACTTGCAACTATGCTTCTTGGCGTTTGTACTGTCGTTATACCAGTTTCATCAAGGTTCCATATATCTGTTGCTTGGAACTTATCTCTGTCCATTGCCGTTGCCAATTTTGTAAAGAAAAGGTTGACATTTGTCCTATTGAAAGCTGTGGCACGTGACATACTAGTCGCCTCTGGTGTTCTAATGGAGAGGTCAACATGTCGCTTCATGAATCCGGAAAACCAATCAGGCCCCGCTTTCTCCTCCCGAGACCATGATTCAGGCATTTTGATTTTAAATGTATCTGCGCATTCATATGCAAGAACTCGCACTTCCTTCGGACTTAGTCCATAGTAAATGTTAGCGGCAGTTTTCAAGTAAGATTTCAAGATGGTCTCATGTGCATCGTTGAACACAGGTTGGAATTGCCGCTCCGGAAAGCTGAAAACCTGATCTGATCCTCCTTCTCTCGCCCTTTTAACGTATCTGCATAGTGTCACTGAGTTCAATTTGATTTCAGCTGCCACTAATCGTATGCTTCTTTGCTTGCCGATAATATCGTCGACGCCCTTCTGAATAACATCGGCCGGGACCCTACAGTCGATGTAGCTCTCTTGTAATTTCGCACCATTCTACAAAGGAATTAAACCACTATATATTATATATATATAACAATGAAAATAACAATGAAGAAGTTCATTATACATGTATATTATAATTATTTGCTGTTTAATTTGAAGACTGAGTTTGACTGTCAGCCATATATGTATATGTGTATGTATATCCTCATGGGCGGTTAGCCTATTGGAAATTTGAAAATAAACTATTTCTATTATGCTTTATGTAGGATTGATAGCTAAATAGATAAGAACTGACAAAAAGGTCGATATTAATTACAAAAAAATGTTATGAGTATGCCTATCTAGTGCGCTCGAACACATGGCTTCCTGATTTCAAGATCCATTCTGTACATTAAGTATGGTATACATTTACTGTCCATATGATTATATTTATATTTTTCAAGTAGTCATTAATAGCATATTCGTTCAATCATTTGAAAATTAGTATGAATGGTATCGATTAAAAGTACACGGGGCATAGTGTTACAGTACACGGGGCATAGTGTTACACTACATAACACTATGCCCCAAGCATAATGTAACACATTGCCCCAAGCGCACTGTCACGAATAAAACACCTATATAGAAAAATCCGAAGCAGGCCGACTCATGCTTCAGTTTGCAATGTCAAGCTTAGTATCTACTCTAACATTGATTCCTACGCTAGTTTACAATCGAAATCATATACATATAGTAAATCGACATTCTCAAATTTAAGAAAAGTTACTCACGTGCACAAAAAAGCTTTTTTTTCCCTCACAATTCATTTATTTTCAATCGGAAAATGTTTTGACCTTTTAGAGAAAATGGCGGTTCCAAATATGTTTACATTGACACCGGCAATGACGTAATATGTGACGTCATAATTTAGCAAATTCAAATGTATCACTATGCCCCGTGTAACATAATGCCCCGGTCTCCCCTACGTATTATTTTTGTGGCAAAATAGTCCCGATTAAAACTAAATTGTTTCATGCATTATTTCAAATCTTGCAACATCTAATTTGCAGATATTCTGAAAATTATATTTACACAAGAAATAAATAAGTTTCAGGCAAACATATTCCAATTTAACAGGTTTTACCAAAATCTTGTAATTTAGTAGTTAGCAAAGATATATGTGAGTGCAAGGCACGATAACTCTGCGTGGAGATTGTGCAAGGAACGATAACTCTGCGTGGAGATTGGGGAAATGCGTACGGTGATGATGTAAACAAAGACGAACATTTAGGTATAATTACACTAAATCAACAGGATGTGCTCGCCTGGTGCATCGAAAGTAGTTCTGTATTAAAGAGTGCTAATCTTTTTTTCTTTAAAAACTTTTTTTTAGTGCAGTTTCCTGCTATTTTTTGGCTGTAGCTGTATTCTGGACATGTTGTTGATATTTGAAAATGCAGCTCATCATGTTTTTGACAGTTTTTGATATAAATTTGAGAAGTGAAAGAAGACAGGGTATGAAATTGCAAGGGGTAAAACATAGTGTTGACCTTTGACCCGGTGTTAGTATACAACTGAAGAAATATTTCTTAGAAGGTATTAAACCCCCTATTTCCTTGTTGATGTTTAAAAGCAGACATGTTTATTTGCATGATAAAGTAAGTTTCCCAGAATTCTAACGAGGTTTGAGTTTTTAACAGGTTGTCAACATTCTAACTTTACTATGGAAGGGCAATGGAGACTCATTTACGCTATTACAACCTTTAGTCCCGTACATTTGTCTCTGCAAAATAATCTCTCGTCAAAATCGTCCTGGGGCGAAAACGCAAAAACGCGAGGTTTTAAATCTAAAATTTCGTGTTTTCGTGTTTTCGACCTGCCAGATCAGGTCCAGACGATCGATTTGAATTCAGTTGCTTAATTAATTTTATAATCTCATCCTCAGTAAAATACACATTCAACTCTTCAAACATTATGTTAAATTCATTATTTTCGTAACGTTCATAAAAATATACAACATCTTCATCTGGCACAAATAACTCGTTATTTGGACTATTAACAGCTTTAAAACATTGTTCAAACGAAGACAATGGTATATTTGTTGTCTTCAGTCCCGATGCTTCTCTTAGCATATTCCAATACAACTTTGCATTTTTATATATTGCCTTTACAAATGCTGCTGTTTTCACTCGATCATCATCCGTCCTACAATTTCTAACAATAGATTTATAATGTGACCGAGCTTTAACCATATCAATTCTATTTGTGTCACTTTTACTTTCTCTGTATTTGTTTAACTTTTGTAAAAAATAAAACTTACTTTCATGACATTCATCATTATACCATGGATTTTCTTTTGTATTGTTAAATGCAGGAATATCTGCTTTAACATCGCTCTAACAATTAAGTTTGCGCTTAAAAAAAATGGTGAAGACACATCTTCAATAATAGCATTAAAATCATGTATACATGAGTTTATATCTCCACTATTCGCACACTGTTCTATTTTTTCATTTAACGCATTAAAATTACAACTTATATTATTTCTGCTGTATTGAAACTCTCAATAAAATCACTTTTCTTATCATTGTTCCATACATATTTATAGCTTAATCGCTCATAATTTTTATTTATGATCGACGACTCATCGATTGGCTTACAAAAATCTAAAGAACATGTTACTAAACAATGGTCCGACAAAATATTTGGCTCGCCAACTTCGAACTCACTAACATGTGTTAATAGATTCTGTGACGACAACACATAATTCACTACTGAACTACCACTACTACCAACTAAAGTAAAGCGACCGACACCTTTATCATTGCCAAATCTACAGTTTTAAAATACGCAAGGAACTTTGCATGAGCCTAATAGAAGTAACCCATTATTGTTGACATGACCTTCATCCTCAGAAAAACGCGGATATTCAATATCAGAAATATAATCATCAGGTAACATATGCATGCGAACAGTGTTATCGTTTATGACATAATCACAATTAGTGAATGTACGACTATTAAAATCACCCAAAATTAACATTCTGCACACATTTATGCTTGTATTTTCTATACATGCAATAGATTCTAATAAACGATCAAAAATATTCCTTTCCACCATTGCCTGTCGGCTACTGTCATCGGGTAATACATAGGTTAAACAAACATATAAATCACTACTTAATGATAATATTTGACCCTCAATTTTCCCCCTAATAATATCATCATCACTAAGGTGAACCAATGTGTCTTTCGAGACATATTCATGTCTAATATATATCGCTATACCGCCTGAGTTATGCTTGCAAGATGTCTTATTTTCAGTCATATGTAACACGTAACAATCAAAATCGTCAACATTAATATCCGAATATTAATATAAAACCAGACATATCAAATTATATGTCTGGTTACGAACTGAATAGTTTTACATATTTAAAAGATAGTCGGTAAACTGATATTTTACAATATTTCATCTACGCAGTAGTTCACTCACTCCGTGGAGGTTGAATTAGTTGTTGAAATAAAACACTGTTTTAGTTATTATTATATCACACTTTAATAACTGTGTTATATATAATGGAGATGTTATGATTACATAATCTGTCTGCCGTACACATTCAGGTATAGACATGTGTATGATATAATACTGATTTATTTTCAATCTTATTATTATTTTTAAAGAACATAGACAATTGTTACCGTCTAGTAGTTATCACGTCACTGGGCATTGGAAGCGGTTTGTATATTGTCTATAAACGATTTTACAGCCATGTTTTAAAATGCACTATGACTGAAATCTGGGACGAAAATGCATTTAGAGCCCTGCTGAAATTCACTCATTGTGTATGATATTGATATTGTAAGCCCGTTGCGACAGGTTGTTCATATACATTTTGTAAAAAAATAAAACTATTTAATAAGAAGCATGCTAGTCTCATTTATTTGACGTATTTGGGTGCTTATTTTACATACTTAGAGGTTATTAACTGGGGTAGGTGTGCCTCTTTGTGATATTGGCCCGAGATAGCCATATGAGGCCCGAGACAACAAAACAGCAGAAAATTCAGCAGTTCACTCCTCAACTCAAGGTCGATCGTGGTTAAAAAAAGAAAGTTCTAAATGCATTTTTAGTTCTTCAGGTTGGTTTTCCTCGAGCCGTTCAACATCTCCGAGCCAGTCACACATCTTTTTCACGTCATATTTAGATTTAGATTGAACCGTTCTTGTTTTTCGTTATTCCCCAATTTCATTAATGTCCATCCTCATCTCTGTATCTTCTTCTGTCGATCTCCTGCGTACACTATGGTAATCTTGACAGGGTAGCGAGCATTATGACATTTTCAACCGACGCAGTTGTCGTTGGATGCACGTGTCGATGCACGATTTCACTAGTTCGTGGTCGATCCTCTCTCAATTATTGACTGATTTTGATGAGTATGCATTCAAACGATTCATAGTGAATAGCAAAATGGTATTATAATAATTTATGTTTATTTTGAAAGTAAGAAATTGTATAAAAAGATGTTTAAAGTTAAAAATGTCATCATTTTTCGCTTTTCTCTTAAAAATCAAGGTTTTGACATAGTCAAAGTTTCCGTCAAACTCCTTTTTTGCTCTAAATGTAAGAGAAAGAAAAATACTATCATTGGAAAGAAAATTAAATTTGTGATGGTATTTGGCATGAATGAAACTTGTATCTATCAAACTCTTCACAATATGTGTTTAAAGTTGGGAAATAATTTGTGAAATTTTCGCACTGTGCCACGTGAAATTTAGATAATTTTCGTAGTGTCCAGTCTATTTGTTATTAGGTCTGTGCATCTCCATACTTTCATCAACTCTTGCATATACTCTTAGAAAAACGGTTAAGAGTTTGAGTTACGATCGATATTTTTCTAAGGGGGCACATGTCTTTAAAAAGAACACATGCCTTTCGAATTATTTATGGTCTAAAATGCCCAACAAAGATTTATTAGTCTGGATATAAACAAAATAAAAATTAATATATATATAACTGTTTTGCCGACACTGATATTACAGATGTGATTGTTATTAGTTATTATAGGACTGAAATGCTATTAGATTCGGTAAGCTCTCCACACCCCACCATCCTCTCGTACATCTGATTACATTCTCAATCGTTTCAAATGTTAAATCGTTCAGTTATACAGTATGCAGGCCCGGGCCTATGGCTACGCGTAGCAACGCGCCTGCGCATAACAGAGCGAGAGGGATTTTGATTTATAGATAGCTAGATAGCAAAAAGACAAAGATATAGATACAGGGTTCTGTGTAACCTGCTTTGGTTGCTTCCCTTGAAGCAATATCAAGGGACATCACTCTACACAAAGCAATGAGTACGCCAGATATTTCACATATTTCTGCGGCGGATTTAAATCATATTTACGAGCCTGCTGAAGATTCGTTTCTACTGCTTGATGCTCTGGAAAAAGATTTAAACATTATACAAAATATACGGTAAATTATATATTTTATAATATGTATGAAATGTCTATAGGTCTCATTTGTTAAATAAGACTTTTCGTCCTTAATCCAGTTCATCCCTTCGACTTCGATGAGGTACTCCACAAAATCCTCTGTTGGACATAGTGTGAAGGTGCTGGGTGAAACTGTACATGCGCAAGGTCGTATGCTCCTCAAAAAACGTGAAATTAAAATATCCAACTTGTATTTACACTATACACTATATCAATATTACCGGTTACACATCCACGGCCGGCTGTAGAGCAGCCTTAAAACTGTCTACTGAGTCTAGCTGAAGCACTTGGACCGATAAACGATTCCAAGGAACGACGACACGTGGGAAGAATGAATGTTGGTAAGCGTTAATCTTGCAGTGGTATGGGATAAACTTCATGCTGTGGCGCACTGAAAGTGCTGGTAGGATAGATATTGGTACTGCTACCAGGCTATGCACGACTTTGAACATAAGTACTAAATCCGAGATTTGTCTTCGTTGTTCCAGGGACAGCCAGTTCAACTGCTGTATCATTAATGTTACGCTACTAGGATTTTGGTAGTTAAAGGGCTTGTTAAGTACGAATCTGGCTGCATTACGTTGGATCTGTTCTATTTGTGCCACTTGTGTTTTCTGTTGCGGGTTCCATATTGTCGAACTGTACTCCAGTTTAGGTCTGACTAATGTTTGGTAGGCACGTTCTTTCACAGTTTTTGGGCAGTGTCTAAGATTGCGTTTTAAGAATCCTAGAGCACTGGAGGCCTTTGACGTGATGTTATCTATGTGTAAATTGTATTTCAGTTTTTCATGGAGTTCAACTCCTAGGTATGGGTGATTTTTAACCACTTCTAAGGATTTACCTTCCATTTTGTAGTCATATTTGGAATTGTTTCTTTTTGTAGTTATGTTCATGATTGCACATTTGTCAATATTAAACTGCATTTGCCAGGTGTTACTCCATTCCACTAGTGTGTTCAGGTCCCTTTGAAGCAAAAGGTGATCTTCATGGGATGTTATGGGAGTATAGACGACACAGTCATCCGCAAATAGACGTATTGAAGACGATATGTTGGTGGCAATGTCGTTTATAAACAGAAGAAAAAGTGTCGGTCCTAGCACTGTGCCCTGAGGGACGCCGGATGTGACGTGGGATAGGTTGGAAGTTTCGCCGTCTATTACCACCTGTTGGAGGCGTCCACTGAGGAAGTTACTCACCCACGACAAGGTATTATTCCGAATGCCGTAGTATGACATTTTCTCCGCCAGTCTGCGATGTGGTACCTTGTCGAAAGCTTTCGCAAAATTGAGTATCGCCACATCCACTTGGAGACCCTGATTCATGTATCGGGAGATTTCGTCTGTAGAAAGAAGTAATTGTGATTCGCATGATCTTTTTGTGCGGAACCCGTGTTGGTTTTCGTGGAGTATGTTGTTACTGTCAAGATGATTCATGATCTGGGAGACTACTATATGCTCCAGCATTTTTGAGACTACTGCAGTTAGGCTGACAGGTCTATAATTTGCTGGTTTTGTTCTATCGCCTTTCTTAAAAACTGGTACTATGTTGGCCTGTTTCCAGTCCTTTGGTATTTCATGAGTATCTAGAGATTGTTGGTATAGATTCTGTAGGATTGGTGTTATCTCTTTGGCAGTTTCTTTTAGAGCTATAATTGGCATCTTATCTGGGCCACTTGCTTTTTTCACATTTAAACGATTAATACAGTTTGTCACTCCCTGTGCAGTTACTTGAATGTTGGGCATTGTTGGATGGGGTGAACTTCCTTTATTTGGTATGTTACTAAGGTCTTCTTCTGTGAATACAGAGCAGAATTGATCATTAAGCATCTCGGCTTTATCTTTCGCACATTCGCCAATACGACCGTTGTTTTTTAGAGTACCAATACTCATAGTGTCCTGTTTCCTTGACTTTATATATTTATAAAAGTTTTTTCCAGCTTTATCATTTTCTGGATCAATAATTTTACTGATGTAGTTGTAGTAGGATGTGTGTAGTTCGTTCCTAACAGTTTTTCTAAAATTATTGAATGTTTCTTTGTCTTCGTCACTTTGCGAGTCCCTAGCTGTGTTATACAGTTTCTGTTTTTTGCGTATCATACGTTTTATCTTTTGGGTCATCCATGGAATGTCTGATTTGCCTTTTATCACTTTCTTTGGAATGTTTTTGTCCATGGTGGAGAATAATGCTTCTTTAAAATTAGTCCAATTATCATCCACAGATTTAGAGTTAGGTGATTGGAGATAAATGTCACCAAAATCCGACATGTCACTTCTTATAGAGTTCCAGTCTGCTTTTTTGTAATTGAAAACTGTTCTTGGAGCTTTTTTACTTATAACTGGTTTAATGTTGGTTACAACTGATAGAATGTCATGGTCACTCAATCCAATAGGCGGGCAAATAATATATCGTTGGATTAACGTTGGATGGCTTGTACAGGGTTCTTATACTATATATTGTTATGAAACAATGGTGTATTCGAAAATAATGTTGTTGTGGCTACCTTTAGCTATCGATTTTCAGCTTATCGAGAGTTTAACTTTAATGTATGGCAGCTCTACAAAAAACGAGTGATGGTGTTACATTGCAAGTCATTATTTCATGACCAAACCAGATATTATAGTTGTTACAGAGGCTTTTCTGAAGACTGGTAAATCTACTCAAATTCATTGCAATGAATATAAAATACAAGGTTTTAATTGTTTTCATGGAAATATTACCGATGAAAGTAGGGGTGTTTTGATTTTTATAAAAGACAACATTCCAGCTGAAAATTGTCATCTACTAAATGACATGTCATTCAAGGAGTCTTCATGGTGTGACTTGCGTTTAAATAAAACTGAGAAACTGTTGATCGGGGGCATATATAAAAGTCCCAATAGCGATAGGTTAAACCAAGAAAAACTACTTGTGAAAAATTATAGACATTGTGTTATACTTGGGAACTTCAATTTTCCTGGCATAAACTGGGATAACTGGTCGACGATTCATGGTGAAAATCATTTGTCATTTAAGTTTATTGAGGTGATCAGGGACAATTTTATGTATCCGCATGTTCAGGAAAATACCAGGTATAGATATGGACAAGGCCTAACAAAAAAATATGTGTGTTTCCGGTTTCCCGACCTACCCTACTTTTTCACCGCCGACCCTAAATATTTTTAGCAAAAAAAAATTTTAGTTTTTTTTTAAAAAATTAAAAAATAAATAAATAAAAGGAAATATTACAATCAAACAACAAATATTTTTATTCAAATGATAATTTTATTAGCCAGAGTTGTTAAGCATCTAATCTGGATCCAATATGTTTGCAAAGGTTATCAAGAAGTTGCCTTAGTACAAAAATGGCATAATATATGCGAACAATATATATAAAAAAAATATCTAAAAATTGTTTTTTCCTACCTACCTACCCTAACTTTTTGACAGGGTGAAACCAGAAACACATATTTTTTTTTTAGGCCTAAGGTCCTAGCTTATTAGATCTAGTATTTACCAATGAAGAGAACACGGTTGAAAACTTAGTCTGTGGTGATAAACTTGGGGCTAGTGATCATATCAGCATGACATTTGACATAAATTGTAAGTTCGATATTTCAAGTTCTTCTAAACCAAGGAAAAACTTCTTTAAAGCTGATCATCCAGCTGCTTGTAACTATCTTAATGAAGTGGATTGGTCCTGTCTAGAAAATATGACTGTTGCCACTTCTTGGGAGTATTTTACCAAGCATGTAAATCATTGCATTGATCATTTTGTACCATTAAAAAAGACAAATGGAGTTAAACCCAAACCCAAGTGGATGGACCATTATTGTGTGAGAATTGTGAAAAAGAAATATCACGCTTGGTAAAAATTCTGAACCGGGGAATTATCGACCAGTGTCGTTGACATCAGTAGTATTGCATACTTGATCATATGATGCAGCATGACCTCTTTTCAGACAGTCAGTATGGGTTTCGAAACCATAGAAGTACAATCTTACAATTGTTAAGGGGACGACAAGCCTTCGGGGCTTAATATTTCCCCTATCAACACAAGGTAACATTTTAACAGTGTCCAGTCCTTATATATCTGGTCGTGACTTGAAACAAGGCTGTATTCCAAAATATGGTTGTCGTCTCTACTGGTCTGTGGCCACTTTCCATCACTTATGTCAACATGAACTTATTTTTCAGACAAATCTATTCATAACTTTTACATGACATCATCAAAATAATTTGACCAATCAGGGATCAATAAAATAAAAGACCTCCACATTCTGGTAGAGGGTAAACTCGGTGTTTATCTTTGGTGCTCAACTGACTTTAGCTCTTTATAAAACAATTATGTTTAAAGCTTTAGTTTTTGTGTACGTCTATGTATCTTTTTTTGGTGTTGTCTGATTTTAAAACACCAATATTGATACATTTAATTTAAATCATAGTCTAATATTTTCATTTTTCATATAGTGATTGAGGATAAAGTCTGAGTAAACCCTTTTTTCACCTACTGAATATCTCAACCTACCGGAAGACTTCAAGTTAACTTGATGTGAAAGTTATGAATATATTCTGACAATTTTTACTCCATTTTCTATTCGGTTACCTCTTCCTGAAAACTGGACACCAAATAATTTTGTGTTATTCATGATTTTGATAAAGCATCATCAAAATAAACTGACCAATCAGTGACCAGAATGTTTGACACAGCTCTAGGTAGGTGATAGTCTCTATCATCCAGACACACTCAAGCTGACTGCATTTTGACCGCAATATCAAAGTGCACGTTGTATTATGCGCAACATTAATTCTAATGGATGTGTGTACGTCCTTATTAAATATTCAATAAACTTCGTTTTTTGTAGTTTTTAAAAATATAATATAATCTATATTACAAAATGATGTTTAAAAAATTATTTTTTAGTATTAATCGTGATCCGCTGACTTTTTTTGGTGGCACTTTTATTACACAACATTGCACGTAATTTTTGACGCCGTCGTAATGTAGGGGTGATTCCCATAGATTCCCATAACAAACTGAAGTTGACCAATCAGCAGACGGTGAATTTTTTTTGTACAGACCTCGTTTTGATGTCACACATTTTAAAGACGCTTTACTCCAGACCATCGTGTGGACTTTTTTGAGAAAAGTCTCGCGAGATGTCTGGATGATCGAGACTAGGTAGGTGATAAACTCGGTCTTTATCCTAGATGTTCAACCAAGTTTATTGTTAAAATTAAGGTATTTACTATTTACAGAGTGATTAACCCTGCATATGTCATATACATTTTAATATGCAAATTGATTCAATATATGTATCTTTCAAAAGTGAATCTTGAAAATTATTATCTTTTTACCCTGCCAAAGATTTTTATTTTACTATAGAACCTAAGGATAAAAACCGAGTAACACAACTTTTATCACCTAGTGAAAATAAGGTCAAATCTCAACATTTTGGCAATGCAAAATTCTGAATATAAGTTATCGAAGTGACTTTTTTAAAAACACAACTAAAACTGAGGAATCATGTTGTTTGCAAGCCCAGTTTCCGTCTGGTTTTTTAATGAGTGATAGATTCATGACCTGATAAATTAAAAACATGTTTGAAAGTCTATTCTACACTTTCATTGTAAGAATTGTATTATTGCATTGTTCGATAATTTACCTTGATTGCTATAACAACACACCTGGTAACATCAATGTTATACCCTCCACAACGTCATTTTTACACTATAGTAAGGCAAAAAAAATAAACCTGTGTTTCCGGTGGCCCGACCGACCCTATTTTTAAGGGGCCGACCCTAAAACTTTTTAGAAAAAAAACAACAATTAAAAATTAAAAAAAAAAACACACATGTTCTGAACAATGATTTATCACAATATATCGAGGTAAACTGACATCACAGAGAAACTTCCAGTTGTATAATCAACTTGTATGGGGTTTATGAGATAAATACATGTAGAATCTCACAATATTTTGCTCCAAAAAAAAAAAAAGAAAAAAGGAAAAAAAAGAGAAGAAAATGCCTACCTACCGACCCTAATTTTTCAGAGCATGCAATAGGAAACTCACCTAATTTTTTTTTTGGCCTAAAGGGTAACTCAGTATAAATCAAAGAGATACAGGTTGTGTGAGTGCCGTTTTTGGTTAAAATATATTACCATTGTATATTTTAACTGCGTCCGCTAGTATGATAAAACATGACGCCATACCACTGTTTGTTTTTATTATTAATTATGCGGCAGTATGCGCGTGCATCCCCAGCGCCATAATATAAGGAAGTAAACAAAAAATTTGGAGAAATCCATTTCATTTTTGTACCGCTTATTTACATTTTGGTTGTTTCTTTTGTTTTCAATCTTCAGTGTTAAACGTCTGTAGATAAAGTAATTTTGTTTTGCAGTGTAGTTTTTTTGTTTTTTTAAATGACAGTCGTTGGCTTGGACGGAAACTGGCCTTTTATCTTTCCATAAAGATTACTTCTAGAGAGTTATATTTAGAAATGTTGAAGAAGAACATCAAATAGTAGCACCATCTTCCGCAGCGAATTACATGTATTTAACATGGTTCTAATATTTGATGTTCTTCTTCAAGATTTCTAAACATAACTTGCTAGATGAAATCTTTATGGAAAGCTGAAAGGCCAACAAGTTGCAAGACATACAGTTTTATGAGAATTTATGCATGCAAAAGTTATTGACTGGACACGATTTGACCTTTGACCTCTATGTGTGACCTTGACCTTGGGGCCACAGACCTGGATTTTGTGCGACACATCGTCTTGTTGTGGTGAGCACTTGTGCCAAGTTATTTGAAAATCCGTCCATGAATGCCAGAGTTATTGACCGGACACAATTTGACTTTTGACCTCCAAGTGTGACCTTGACCTTGAAGACCTGGGCTTTGCGCGACACATCGTCTTGTTATGGTGATCACTTGTGGCAAGTTATTTAAAAATCCCTGCAGGGGTTTTGACGTGGACACGAAATTGCGTACCTGTTTTTGACCTATGAACTGCAAGTGTGACCTTGACCTTTGAGGTACGGACCTGGGTTTTGTGCACGACACATCGTCTTGTTATGGTGGTGATATCACGTGTGCCAAGTAATTTAAAATTCCCTGCAGGAGTTGTGACGTTACGATCCGGACACGAAAATGCGTACCTGTTTTTGACCTATTCACTGCAAGTGTGACCTTGACCTTTGAGATACGGACCTGGGTTTTGCGCGCGACACATCGTCTTGTTATGGTGATCACTTGTGCCAAGTTAATCAAAAATCAATGCAGGGGTTTTAAAGGTAAAGTCCGGATACGAACTGCGGAATGACGGATGGAATCCGGACGGACAGACAGATGGACGGTGCGATAACTATATGCCCCCGAAACCTTTTCGGGGGCATAATTAATTGTCTAAAAAGGAAATTTTGTACACTTTCTAAGGGTTTATGACTTTTAAAAATCGGTGAACACTATTTCAAATTATTAATTAAAATCTAACACTATCATTCATTTTTAGCTCTAATGATCAGAGATCAGCAGAGCTTATGCCGTGGTGCGGCGTCCGTCGTCCGTCTGTCCGTAATCTTTTTTTTGTAGCGACTTCTCTTCTGAAACTACTGAATGGATTTTCATGTAACTTTACGGAAATGTTGCCCATGAAGTCTAGTTGATCCTAGCAAAAATTCATGTTGATGTGAAATCCAAGATGGCCGCCAGATCTAAAAATAGGTTTTTAAAAAACAAGTTTGTAGCGACTTCTTCATGGAAACTATAAGTGATATTGATACGGGACTTTTTCTAAAATGATCAGCATGACATGATGTTGATCCTTGTCAAAAATCGTTTTGATTCAACGTTAAACATGGCTGCCAGCGGCCATCTTTGTTTACATACAGTTATATAGTAAAAACTTGTAGCGACTACTTCTTTGAAACTACTTGACAGATTTTCATGAAACTTTACAGGAATGTTGCTCTTAATGTCTAATTGATCCTAGCAAAATTTCAGATCGGCCAGAAATTCAAGATGGCCGCCACAGCTAAAAATAGATTTTTAAAAAAGAAGTTTGTAGCGACTACGTCTTGAAAACTATAAGTGATATTGATATGGGACTTTTTGTAAAATGATCAGCATGACTTGATGGTTATCAGAGTCAAACATTATTTTGATTCGACGTTAAACATGGCTGCCAGTGGCCATCTTTGTTTACATAGAGTTATATGATGAAAACTTGTAGCAACTACTCCTCTGAAACTACTTGACGGATTTTCATGAAACTTCACAGGAATGTTGCTCTTGATGTCTAATTGATCCTAGCAAAATTTCAGGTCGCCCGGAAATTCAAGATGGCTGCCATGGCTAAAAATAGATTTTCAAAATACAAGTTTGTAGCGACTACTACTTGAAAACTATAAGTGATATTGATATATGACTTTTTGTAAAATGATCAGCATGACATAATGTTGGTCCTTGTCAAAAATTGTTTTGATTCAACGTTAAACATGGCTGCCAGCGGCCATCTTTGTTTACATAGAGTTATATAGTAAAAACTTGTAGCGACTAATCCTTTGAAACTACTTTGCAGATTTTCATGAAACTTTACAGGAATGTTGCTCTTAATGTTAAATTGATCCTAGCAAAATTTCAGATCGGCCAGAAATTCAAGATGGCCGCCACGGCTAAAAATAATTTTTCAAAAAAAGTCTGTAGCGACTACTTTCTGAAATCAAAATCAATCAGTAGAGCTTCAAGGTCATTGACCTCTTGTTTATAGAGCCGATACGCATAACTCCCTTGATAAGCAGTAAATCGATAGATACAGGTAGCGACGACAACCATATTTTGGAATGCAGCCATATTTAGTGTTTCAAGAACAGACTCGGATTTTAATTAATAATTTTTTATAGACCTGGTATAAAATTTCCTGTTTTGACAATTGATTTTCTGTATTGTTTTTTAGTGTCTTGCTGGTTTAGAAATAAACTTGCTTTCTTCATTTTTCTGATTTTACCATTTCTCAGCAAACCCGAATATCAGCTCTTTGACAAAACAAATCCCATACAATTTTGTTTCACACAGTTCCTTGGCCTTTAATCTTTTCATAAAGATTACATTTAGCGAGTTATTTTTATATGAATTATAGCATGTACAGAAACCTCAGAATTCAGTCACTCTTAATTATAAGAATATTTATCATATAACTTATCGTGTGGGAGTGGAATAACACCATTCTATATTTTCGATATACCACTAGTTATAAAAGTATGCAAATAAGCCTAGTATGGACAGTCAAAAAAATCGATAATGACTGTTATCCTAAAAAATCCGTCGATTTATGTCAGTTTTGCATGTTAAAGCGACACACAAAATGCAATGAAAGTCGATATGTGAATTGTGTGATAAATAGAATCTAACATTCATTCTCATTCATTATTGAATTTATTAAACTCGATTGTTAGCAAAAATGATATAATGCTTGGCAAGACCCTCATATTATATCATTTTGCCAACTCGTTTAATAAATTCAATAATGAATGAGTACTCATGTAAGATCCTCTGTACCTAAAACCGTGAATATTGTAATTTGTACTTGAGCTTGTTTCTTTGCAGTCCTGAATCAGTTTTCATCCCAGGACTTAGTTGTTTACTATGATTAGTTTAGAAATTCTCTGTTTGAATTGTCTCTTCTGTTTTTTCATTGTAGTCCAAGCATCTGTCTAGAAATTGGTTCGGGGTCCGGAGTGTGCTCTACTTTCCTGGCAAAAGAAATCGGCACCAGAGTATTTTCTATGTAAGTCTGAGATTTTATTGTGTCCCTGCATGAGTTGCACCCATGTAGACATCTGTCATTTAAATGTCTCGCCTACATTGGCCATCATGTGTGTCATAGCCAATGTAGGCGAGACATTTAATTAATACGGTGTTTTCTAGTTTTTAGCTCTACTGATCTTATGCTGTGGTGTGGTGTCCATCGTCCGTCTGTCCATCTATCCGTAAACGTTTTTTTGTAGCGACTACTCCTCTGAAACTACTGGATGGATTTTCATGAAACTTTACAGAAATGTTGCCCATGCAGTCTAGTTGATCCTAGAAAAAATTCATGTTGATGTAAAATCCAAGATGGCCACCAAAGCTAAAAATAGATTTTTAAAAAACAAGTTTGTTGCGACTACTTCTTGAAAACTATAAGTGATATTGATATGGGACTATTTCTAAAATGATCAACATGACATGATGTTGGTCCTTGTCGAAAATCATTTTGATTCGACGTTAAACATGGCTGACAGCGGCCATCTTTGTTTACATACAGTTATATAGTAAAAACTTTTAGCGACTACTCCTTTGAAAGTACTTGACAGATATTCATGAAACTTCATAGGAATGTTGCTCTTCATGTCTTATTGATCCTAGCAAAATATCAGGTCAGCCGAAAATTCAAGATGGCCGCCACAGCTAAAAATAGATTTTTAAAAAACAAGTTTGTAGCGACTACTTCTTGAAAACTATAAGTGATATTGATATGGGACTATTTCTAAAATGATCAGAATGACATGATGTTGGTCCTTGTCGAAAATCATTTTGATTCGACATTAAACGTGGCTGTCAGCGGCCATCTTTGTTTACTTGCAGTTATATAGTAAAAACTTGTAGCGACTACTCCTCTAAAACTACTTGACGGATTTTCATGAAACTTCACAGGAATGTTGCTCTTGATGTCTTGTTGATCCTAGCAAAATTTCAGGTCGGCCGCAAATTCAAGATGGCCGCCACGGCTGAAAATAGATTTTTAAAAAGCAAGTTTTTAGCGACTACTTCTTGAAAATATTGATACGGGAATTTTTCTAAAATGATCAGCATGACATAATATCGGTCCTTGTCGAAAATCATTTTGATTCAACATTAAACATGACTACCGGCACCCTACAAATATCCACAACCCAGGTCCCTAAATACCTCAGCTAAATAACCTCCAAAGTAAATATCCTGGTCACTGCACCAATGTAAATGGGCGATGAAAAAATAGCAACTCAGCGGGTTTGAACTCCGAACGATTGCATGTGAAGCGAGCGCTCTACGGATATCACCATAAAAGCTAGCTCTGCACAAGACAGTAGTAACGCATTTATAAACCTATCTATGACCCCCAACCGAGTCCTACTACACTTATATTTCACCAATAATGTGTTTTAACCTGGAGTAGAATAATGGAGAATTTTTTTTATAATGGTTTATGTAATTATTCATGCAGCAAACATGTTTAATGCCAAAATGGTAATGGATTAATACAAAATTAAAGTTAAATGATATTTTTAATGCTTGATAAATGCATCAGTATTGCCACTTGTCCCGTGTGGTTGCCGGGGTAGAATACAACCACTGCAAATCCCGCTAGAGGCAGAGGGGTAGGACCTCCCCCCCACCCCCCACACACCCCTTCATGTTCATTTTGTCATTTTTTATCATGCCCATTCAAGGTCTTCTTCATGACACCACATATGCAAATATGGCCCCCACCCCCCACCACACACCACTTCATGTTCATTTTGTCATTTTTTATCATGCTCATTCAAGGTCTTCTTCATGACACCGCATATGCAAATGTGGAAACGTGGCTCCATCATAAATGTAGTGTCTACAATAGAATTTGCAGCAACTCTACAGTTCTGCAGGTTAGAAGGTTCTAGGCCCATTCTCCATATTTTATCTAGATGTAAATGGAGGATGAGCCTGGCATGTTCATCCCTGTTTGGCGCCATATAACCTTTCTTGTGTTGGTGCGCCGTAAAACCCCAATTCAACCCTTTAAGCATCAACACATGACTGTATTTTATTAAAATAAAAAAAGGTGAAATGCTATTTCAGTTGCACAGATATCAATCCAAAGGCAACGGAAATTACAAGAAGGACGGGAGATGTAAACAAAGTATGCCTTGAACCAGTCCTTACAGACCTGGTGAGTAACAGAACCAGTCCTTACACACCTGGTGAGTAACAGATTCATAATGAACCAGTCCTTACACACCTGGTGAGTAACAGATTCATAATGAACCAGTCCTTACAGACCTGGTGAGTAACAGACCAGTCCTTACAGACCTGGTGAGTAACAGACCAGTCCTTACAGACCTGGTGAGTAACAGAACCAGTCCTTACAGACCTGGTGAGTAACAGACTCATAATGAACCAGTCCTTACAGACCTGGTGAGTAACAGATTCATAATGAACCAGTCCTTACAGACCTGGTGAGTAACAGAACCAGTCCTTACAGACCTGGTGAGTAACAGACTCATAATGAACCAGTCCTTACAGACCTGGTGAGTAACAGATTCATAATGAACCAGTCCTTACAGACCTGGTGAGTAACAGATTCATAATGAACCAGTCCTTACAGACCTGGTGAGTAACAGATTCATAAACTAATTGTGAATGTATGAATTTGGCTTTAGAACATCCAACAAAACATGTTTCTAAAATCATGCAGTCTATTCATCCAAAAGAAATTACGTTTTTTGCAGAAATGTGTAATATTTAGGGCCTTCTCTGGCTGATTTGGTGGTGTTCATTTTTTGGTCAATCATTTAGAGGTGGAATCGTGCAATGGGAATCGTGTTGCTTAGTCAGTCAATTAGTGGTATGGGTTGGTCAATCAATCAGTCAATCAATAAATAATGTTGGTTCATCAGTCAGTTAGTGGTGAGGGACGGTCATCAATTACTATAGTATCATTAAAAACAGCATAAATTTGTATACATGACTTGTTTAATTTACCACTACTTCCCATATGTTGGATTGAAGCATTAATTATTTAAACAAGTGGTTGTAACGAGAGTTTGAGCATTCTTGTCTTCATCTAAAGTAGTGGTTTGTGTACTGGATAGTTTTGAAGGCATTGGCATCAACACAGACCTATAACAAATACGTCTGTGGCATCACTGACATTTCTGGAATACTAGTACAATATCAGAGATCTATAAGAAAGAATATGAGAGTTGACCTTTGGAGAAGTAGAAATTGGGCATTTACTTCAATCTTAAATAATCTCGTATCACATAAAGGTAAAACTGCAAAATCTCATACTTTATTTTATGATATGCAATGAAATACTGTATTTTATCAGTGAAATATGTGTTATTTCACACCGTGGAATATAGTTTTATCACATAACATGTGGTGTGGGAGTGTTATAACACCATTCAATATTTTCGATATTCCACTAGTGGTATAACATAACGTTAATGACATCATGGACGTCACGTTAATGTATGTTTTCTGACGTAATGTGACATTATAAGTTATGTGATAAATAGAATCTAACATTCGTTCTCATTCATTATTGAATTTATTAAACTCGTTGGCAAAAATGATATAATGCTTGGCAAGAGCCTCGCATTATATCTTTTTTGCCAACTCGTTTAATAAATTCAATAATGAATAAGCATGCATGTAAGATTCTCTATTTATTCCACTGTAGCTGCCGGGACTACTTTTTTAATGTACAGCTAACACAGATGCACAGAAAAAAAATCGCAATATTCCTACGCAATTGTAAACATGCCGAGAGAAAAACACTGCAAATTATACATTCTATTCATATAATGATTTGAAATGGATTTTAAATGTTAAAAGGAAATGATTGCCAATATAAATATATTAAACAATTTTTTCTATTTGAGTATAAATAAAATATCTTTGGATTTTTGTTTGTAGTCGGGCAAAAAATGTGTAACGCGGCTTAGTTATTGAAATTGCCTCCCTTGTTGTTCTACCGTAGTTTCCCTAAAACATTGTTTGTAAAATCATAAAATAAAAATAAAACTTGTTGTTTTGTCATGAATAACATATTTTATTTCATCTCGAAGTGAGAAAACTTTTATATATTTATTTTCTCTTCTTGTATTTACATATTACTATATTCCCAGATTGAGGTTTTTAAATTTAGATAATGTATATATATGTTTCGACTACTGTGGTTTTACTATTTGTTTATAGGTATCTGGACTGACTGAGAGGTTAACACACCTGGTTGATGTTTTACTGTTCAACCCTCCATACGTAGTTACACCCAGTGAAGAGGTAGGAGCTATTTATATAATTATATGAACAAATACACAGGTTTCTGTAAACACTGACTGTATGAAATACACATATGATGATGTAAGGCTTTCTAAAACAAAGTTTATGTGAAGACATAGTAAACATACACATGTAAAGGATGTATGCAATTACAAAAACGACTCTGTAAGGCTTTTCCCAAACTAAGGGTATATGAAATGGCCATGTAAAGCAGGTACATGTATGCAATACGAAAACGGCTGTAAGGCTTTCCAAAACTTACTAAAGGTAGATGAAATGGCCATCCCCATGACTAGTGTAGGATTATAGTCAACAGCCTCTGTGGAACCAAACATGTAAACCTAAAAAATGTGATTAATTTAAATTTATGTTTAGGTTGGTAGCAATGGAATAGAGGCTTCCTGGGCTGGTGGAGAGAAGGGGAGAGAGGTGGTAGATAGGGTTTTTCCCTTGGTGCCTCAGCTTCTGTCAGAAAAGGGACTGTTCTACCTGGTGGTTATAAAGGAGAATAATCCAGGTAAGGCAAACAAAATATATATAAATTTCTCCTAGCAGCTCAAAAATTGCAGGATCGGTAGGGAAGTGTAGGGAGGTATTTTTTGTTTTGTTTAAAGGGACACATGGCAATCTTGATTTTTGAAAAACTCACGCGGTCCCGTTATTGTTTCTACATAACTTGCATTTGTTCAATCATAAATAATAATTAAAAGAATAGCATAAAGCAAAATGGTTTTGCATTTTCTAACTATAGATTATACTGCACCAATAATATTTGTAAACGTATGTTAGAATAAGACGGGAAAATGAAAACTTATTCTGATGATATGCAAGCAGGTTTAAAGTCAAAATGATACTGGATAATTAAATCGAGGCGCTGATTTCGCTACTTCAGAAACACTTCAAGATTGCCATGTGTCCCATGGCGGGGTTGGAAATAAAGTTTTTGTTATATCTCAGCATTATTATGTCCGATCTTCATCAAATTTTAACAGCATCTTCCTGTCAGCAAGCACTGACCTCCCCTGAAAACTAGGTCACTGTGACCTACTTTCTCCAAAATATGGGTTACGTTAACCTTTTTATTTAAGTTTCAGCGGGGGCGGGGCGGAAATAAACTTTTTGTTATATCTCAACATTACCATGTCCGATCTTCATCAAATATTAACAGCACCTTCCTCTCATCAAGCACTGACCTTACCCTCAAAACTAGGTCACTGTGACCTTCTTTCTCCAAAATATGCTTTACTTAACCTTTTTGTTTAAGTTTCGGCCGGGGTGGGGGACGGGGGTGGAAATAAAGTTTTTGTTATATCTCATGATTACCATGTCCGATCTTCATCACATTTTAACAGCACCTTCCTCTCATCAAGCACTGACCATACCCTGAAAACTAGGTCACTATGTCCTACTTTCTCCATATATAGCCTTTTTAGCTCGACTATTCGAATAATAAGAGAGCTTATGTCATCACCCCGGGGTCGGCGTTGGCGTCCGCGTCAGCGTCCCACATTCAGGTTTGCGTGTAAGCTGTGTTTACAAGCCTATATCTCTTACATTTCTTATCCTAGCACAACCAAATTTGGCTATGGGCTTTCTTATAGTTTTATCTTAAGGGCTGTATAAGCAATTTTGGTTCCTGTAACCCATGGGCTCCCATGGAACCCAAATTATGATAGCCCATAAAATGTGTCCCATTTCACATCATATTTTGCGTGTAAGCTGTGTTTACAAGTCTATATCTTTTACAATTCTTACCCTAGCACATTCATATTTGGCCATTAGCTTCCTTATAGCATTATCTTAAGGACTGCTTAAGTAATTTTGGTTCCTGTAACCCCTGGGCTCCCATGGAACCCAAATTCTGATAGCCCTTAAAATGTGTCTGTTTCACATCAAATTTTGCGTGTAAGCTGTGTTTACAGGTCTATATCTCTTGCATTTCTTGTCCTAGCTGAACTAAATATTTTGGAATTGGTTTCCTTATAGTATGTTGTAAAGGGTTGGCTAATTAATTTTGTCTTCTGCAAATGCTGGGCTCCTATGGAACCCAAACAGTGATGGCCCATAAAATGTGCAATAAAGGCAAATCTAGGTTTGCATGTAAGCATGTATATATCTATAAATTTGGTTTGGGATTTCTTATAGCATTATGCATCTTATTCATACTTCACTCATATTGGGGCATGGGCTCCCTCCTCCCCCCCCCCCACCCCCCACCAGCCCCCACTCCCCTCCCACCCCTCCACACTTTTTTTTTACATATTTCTGTGTTGTTTTGGTCGATTCTTACACATATATGTTGCCCTCTCCCCTCCCCCCACTCCCCCCACCACCACCCCGCCTCTCTCCCCCCCCCCTCCCCCACTCGCCCCCACTTGAAACTCTATTTTTTTTTTTACATATTTCTGTGTTGTTTTAGTCAATTCTTACACATATATGTTGCCCCCCCTCCCCACGCTCACTAGAATATATATTTTTTTTTTTACATATTTCTGTGTTGTTTTGGTCAATTCTTACACATAGCTTCTCACACACACACACACTCACACACACACACACACACACACACACACACACACACACACTCGAAACTCTTTTTTTTTGTACATATTTCTGTGTTGTTTTGGTCAATTCTTACACATAGCTATGTTGCCCCACCTCCCCTCCCCTACCCCACCCCCACGCTCGAAATGGAATATTTTTATTTAATGTTTATTGTTTTTTACATATATCTGTGTTGTTTTGGTAAATTCTTACACGTAGCTTCTTACACATATATGTTGCCCCCCCCCCCCCCCCCCCCCCCCCCCCCAACACTCCATTTTTTTTTTTTTTTTTACATATTTCTGTGTTGTTTTGGTCAATTCTTACACATAGCTTCTTACACATATATGTTGCTCCCTTTCCCCCCCCCCCCCCCCCCTCACCCACACACACGAAACATTTTTTTTTATTTATTTATTTTACATATTTCTGTGTTGTTTTGGTCAATTCTTACATATAGCAATGTTGACCCCCCCCCCCCCCCCCCCCCCCCCCCCCCCCCCCCCCCACGCTCGAAATGGAATATTTTTATTTAATGTTTTTTTTTTTTTTTTTTACATATATCTGTGTTGTTTTGGTAAATTCTTACACATAGCTTCTTACACATATATGTTGCCCCCCTCCACCCCATTCCCTACCTCTCCACCCCCCACTCGAAATATTTTTGTTTTGTTTTACCATATTTCTGTGTTGTTTTGGTCAATTCTTACAAAGCTTCTTACACATATATGTTGCCCTCCCCACCCCCTGCCTCTCCCCCATCCCCACTCAAAACTCGATTTTTAAATATATATTTTTTTACATATTTTTGTGTTGTTTTGGTGAATTATTACATAGCTTCTTACACATATATATTGCCTTCACCACCCCCACTACCCCCACCACCCACCCCACCTCTCCCCCACCCCCACCCCCCAACCCCACTCAAAACTTGATTTTTTTTATATATATTTTTTTACATATTTCTCTGTAGTTTTGATCAATTCTTACACATAGCTATGTTGCGCCCCCAACCCCACCCCACATTGTTTTAGCCTTGTTTTCTGATGGTACATGTATATACTAGCTATATAATTTATTATTCTCTGAAAAATCGAATAGTCGAGCTGCTCTGTTCTCTGACAGCTCTTGTTAACTTTGTTATACGGGCATCAGCATTTTTTTTATATCTCGGACATTGTTTTTTTATGTCTCAGCATTGCCATGTGCAATTATTATAAAACTTAGACGGTAAGTTAGGTAACTAAGTTTTAAACACTAAAGCATCCTCCCACTCCCAAAAAAACAATCTATCTAGAAAAGTTCTATTAAATAGTTTCACCAAACACATAGGCACTCATCTTTCACATTTTGGAAAACCTGGCTTTAATGCACCAGGCATTTTTCTCTTGTTCTCATCTTTTATTTGATGCAACATGCTATTAGCATTGCCATCTTCGTTATATGTGTGTATCCTTTTTTATTTTCCCCCCTCCACACCCCCACCCACAAATTCATGTTCATTTTATCATTTTTTGTTCATGCTCATTAAAGGTCTTCATTGTGACTATTGCATTGTCTCAGGTGCCATCTCGCTCAAATCAATAGAGCAGTGGCAGAAAAACAATAAATGTGGCTCCAGCATAAATGGAGTGTCTACAGTAGAATCTTCATATTTTATCTCAATATAGATGGAGGATGAGCCTGGCATTTTCATTTCTGTTAGGCGCCATATAACCTTTCATGTGTTGGTGCGCCTTAAAACCCAGTTCATTTCAATTCAGTTCTTTTTTATACATTCATGATCAAATGTTTTTAAATGTAAACTAGGCTAGTATTACTCAATGGTTGCCTCGCCTTCCACTTTCTATTGGCATTCATCGATTTTCCTTTTGGTGATTACTTTCTGTCCTTTAATCACTGGCTTGATCATCATATTACATGTTAGCTGTAAACCAGTAATAAGATAAAGAACTTTTGATAATGCTGGTTTGATATTTTCATAGTGTTTCTATAGCACTTCGACTAAATTCTTTGAATACGACTGGTAGACATTGAACAATTTATGACTGTTAAATAGTGTCGCAAATAATTCGTGTGATGTTATACGGTCAAAATTATGGTACCATTTATTGGCATTTCAATACGTATGTAAGTAAAACTGTAAAAATAACATTGAAATGCATTTTAAATGGGTTAACCAATATTGAAATGTTGACTTTTGCATCCGTCGTTTAACAGTCGCAATTCGTGTTTAACAGTTCCGCTAATGCGTCACCATGATGGAAAACATTTTCAGCCTGTTAAAGACTGATATTATGTCGCAAAATTAAAAAATAATAATACAGTTAACCCTATAATAAACTGTGCTTATTTGATAGTTTTGGTAATACATAAATATCTGTTTGACTTCTTTTAAAACATATTATGTGAAATATTCATTTAGGTGATACAGAGGTGTCAACTGTCTCGCTAAAATAGTTGTTTAACACAATTTTAAGCAGTCTGCATAGAAATTGTTAACAGACAAACATGTAATAAAGGGAAAAGTTATCATGATTGATGGATAAGCATTGCAGATATAATTTTAACACATGCTGTGTTTTGTAGATGAGATTGAAGCCATCATGAAAGAGGCAGGACTGAAGATGACTGTGGTCCTCTCTAGACGCTCTGGCCCCGAGTTCCTGTCCATTCTGAGGTTCAACAGATAGCATTTTGGTTTAACAGATGAAGGGTAGTGCTAGGACTGATATGCCACGTGTCTAGGGCATGGTCCACGTGTCTATGGCATGGTCCACGTGTCTATGGCATGATCCACGTGTCTATGGCATGGTCCACGTGTCTATGGCATGGTCCACGTGTCTATGGCATGGTCCACGTGTCTAGGGCATGGTCCACGTGTCTAGGGCATGGTCCACGTGTCTAGGGCATGGTCCACGTGTCTAGGGCATGGTCCACGTGTCTATGGCATGGTCCACGTGTCTATGGCATGATCCACGTGTCTATGGCATGGTCCACGTGTCTATGGCATGGTCCACGTGTCTATGGCATGGTCCACGTGTCTATGGCATGGCCCACGTGTCTATGGCATGGTCCACGTGTCTATGGCATGGTCCACGTGTCGTGTCTATGGCATGGTCCACGTGTCTATGGCATGGTCCACGTGTCTATGGCATGGTCCACGTGTCTATGGCATGGCCCACGTGTCTATGGCATGGTCCACGTGTCTATGGCATGGTCCACGTGTCTATGGCATGGTCCACGTGTCTAGGGCATGGTCCACGTGTCTATGGCATGGTCCACGTGTCTAGGGCATGGTCCACGTGTCTAGGGCATGGTCCACGTGTCTAGGGCATGGTCCACGTGTCTATGGCATGGTCCACGTGTCTATGGCATGGTCCACGTGTCTATGGCATGGTCCACGTGTCTATGGCATGGTAATCCAGTGTAGCATCACTATACAGTTCAGCTTTGAGCTCACTGCTACAAGTAGACACTTGTGATAGGACTGAAAGATTGTTTAAAGTGATGTTAACCACCCCCACCCACTCACTCACTCCCCCCACCTCATACACACTCACTCCCTCCACCTCATACACACTCACTCCCCCCCACCTCATACACACTCACTCCCCCCACCTCATACACACTCACTCCCCCCACCTCATACACACTCACTCCCCCCACCTCATACACATTCATTTATTGTGTGTTAACGTATATGTCACTATCATGTTCATTTATTGTATAAGTGTGTTAACATGTTTTCATTTGTTAATTATTGATTGTGTTCACATGGTATGTTTCTGATGTTCATAATTGTATAGTTTGTTAACATATGTTCCACACGCTCATTATTGTTTAAGTGTTTTAACATATGTATCACAGTCGTGTTCATTATCATTTTAGTGTGTTAACATGTGTGTATGTGTCACATGCATACCTGTCAAATGTTCATCATCAGTTAAAGGTACAATGTCCATAACTGTTAGCTTATAAAACACACACTAATTATGTTCGCAAACATTACACACCAAACATTATCGAATACTTACGAATTAAAAGCAAGATTGACGGAATTCAATCGCGGTACAAAAAAAAGAGAAACCGCTTCGGGCGTTTGAACTGGCAGCCCAAACTAAAATTACACTCGCGGTAATAATAGTGAGTGTGGGCGTAAAGTAGTCGACCTAGCTCCAGACTGAGCTTACCAAGCTATACATATAACGCAATACATACTATGGTGAAAACCTAATGCGCTAATGGAAGTCACGTGATCGCAAAAAAGGTAAATATGGTGGGTCCCACTTTATTTACAAATAATAATTAAAGCACTTTTTTTTTCAAACTCATGAATGTATTACTACAGACTTCTTAGGGTCTATGCTCATGTTTTCATGTATACATTTCACTGAATAAAAGTCAGACGGTTATTTGGCTATGCTCAATATCTGCTTACTTACGGACAGTGTCCCTTTAAGTATATTAGGATATGTATCGCATTAAACATTATACATGGGGATACTGGATTCAGTCTGTCTGTTTTTGCGCACAATATGACCTATTTATGTGTCGATGTGCCATAAAACACCATTCATCAGAACTACCATAATAAACTTAAGAAAAAGCCTGAGATTTTTGGAAATGCTGAATTCGAGCGCAAGAAGCAAAAATTTCAAAATCGACAATTTTCAAAAGCGATTGACAAAAAAGAAAATTACAATGTGTACACAACATATTACATTCTGCTGTATCTTATTCATACTTTTCCATTACCCAGATGTTGAGATTTCACCTTATTTTCAGTAGGTCATACAATTTGTGTTACTCGGTTTTTATCCTTAGGTTCAATAGTGAAGTAAAAATCTTTCTCGGAGTAAAAAGATATCAATTTTTAATAATTAAATTTTGAAACGGATACATATATCATATAAATATTCATATACATGTATATGCTGGATTTTTAAAAGAATCGCACATAACACCTTTTTAAGTTTTTCAGTAAAACCTCGTCTATCACCTACCAAAAAAAGTCAGTCTATTTAGATGATGCTTTAGCAAAATTATGAATAAGTTGTTTTATCGGAAAGAATTTAAAAAGCTTATTACTTGGATACACATTTAATCTGTCAGGATTTTGTTATTTTATTTACAGTGTTATATTTTGTCTGGTCATATTAGGTCGATCTTGCATAATAAAGATTGACATGTATTATCTTATTTTCTAGACGTGTATATAAAAAATAAATATGCTGGATATTCATAGTCTCTTGTAATTTAATTGTTGAATCCTGGCATATGTGTTAAACCACTAACCTAATGACTTTATTCACAGATTAGTATGCATGTGCGTTATTTGTATTAGTATGTATATACATTACTTTTATGCCTATGTGTTTTAATGACGAGATTTAAAGAAACATTTCAACTGCAATATACAAGTGACCGACTTTAAAACACTATAAAAAGCAAATTTAATATCAATTTCCTGTTTATCATGTACAGAACTTGATTTACATAAGGCGCCGCGGGCGATTTGACTAATTGATTGGTGGACTGTGGTGTACACACCAATTAGTTGCCATCAGCTGACCTCACGCAGTCGCGTATTGGGTACACGTGTTGGTATTTTTGTTAAAAATTAGGTACAAATAACATGTATGACTTTTTGTTTGAAAAAGCCGGCAATTTTAACAAAAAAGCCAGTAAGCCGTTATTCTAATCAAGAAGCCAGTAATTACCGGCGCAAAGCCTGAGAAGTGGCAGGCCTGATTCATTCATTCTGTCTGACATTCGTCTGTAGACACAACCTTATCCCAGGGACTCTAGTTAACTCTTTAACATTGGTATCCTGGAACTTCACAGGTGTACTGTCCTTGGTGTGAGGACCCCTACTGATTTTGGGGTCAAACGGTAGAAATCAAATCGTGAACCGATTATGAAAAACCTTGTTTGCATGACAACTTTTCATGATTTTATCCCCACTCCAAAACATAACAGGTCGTCTGTACCTTCTGAGAGAAGGACCTCTATGCGTTTAAAGCCAATAAGTCAAAGGTTAAGGTCACATTACCCGATCATGAACAACCTTTGTCGACATAATACTTCAGCCGTTGTAGCCACACTGTGAAACCTATTCATATTTGGGTCAATAGGTCAATGCCACTCTGACCCAGTCATGACAAACGTGTCCTTACGATTACTCTTCCAAATTGTGTGACACCCTGTGAAAGTTTGACTGTCCTTGATGAAAGAAGGACCCCTATTGATTTTGGGTTCAATAGGTCAAAGGGAAGTCACTATGACAATTCAAGAAAGCTTTGCAATTTAGCTTCAAGATTTTAACCAACCCTTATGCAACTTCACTTGTAGCCTGTCCTTGCACATGAGATTTTAAAATGAAGGAATATAGGCTCAAAGGTCAAGATCAGAGATTCAGAATGATCCCTATTGATTTTGGGTTGAGTAGGTAAATCGCCAAGGTCACCGTGGCACGATTACTACTACGAAAATCTCTTTCAGCATAATAACTCTAAAATTGCCAGACCAACATGTATTCTTAATAGTTTATACACATACATAGGTCAGACAGGCCTAATTGATATTTGGGTTAATAGGTGGAAGGTCACTGCAATATAAATGGTTACCAGGTAATTCCTGGATGTTATTGTTCTTGATAACAGGTCTCCACCAGGGCTTGAACCCACTCACTGTGAAGGTCGGCAGATTTAAAGTACTGGGCTTTAAGCTGTACAGTAGTTTCCAAGGTCGCTTGGAGTAATAAATATTTTTTCATTAAAACATGCGCAATAAAAATGGAAATATTCTGTTTAATTAGTAGTAAAAAATTGAATAAAGAATATTACAAGTAAACAGTTGTTTGTATTTATTGTAATTTGATTTATTGGTCCATATAATCAGTTATATGCTAAAAGAAAGTTGTTCATTATAAATCCATAATCTTTAAATAAATTTTGGGTATACATACAAATAAGTTTTATTTTTGAGAATTCTGGAAAAAAAGGAGGAGAAAGAATTATCAAAATAATTATAAAAGTCGAACAGAAAAAGGCAGCTTTCACAGAAAACAGTCAACCCCAAAACACGCAAAACGACAAACATGAATGGCAATGTTAAAGGCATATGACGTAAAAACACAAAAGGTGTTGACAATAGGGCTACCGCCTTGGAACGGTCAGTGTGGGTAGGGGGTTAGTGCACCAAACCTCACACTTACCCTACTGTCATCCCAATATAATCTAAATTACCAAATATGGCACATAACTATCAAATAAAGCACAGAAAATCTTTGCAAATAAATGAAAAACTAATCATAGGAAGCATTATATTACTTAGTTATGCTTGTTGTTTATACCCCTTCATGTTTATTTTGTCATTTTTTGTCATGCTCATTCAGGGTCTTCATCATGACACGTGGAAACATGGCTCCATCATAAATGGAGTGTTTACTATAGAATTTGCAGCAACTCTGCAGTTTTGCAGGTTAGAAGGTTCGAGGCCCATTCTCCATATTTTATCTTGATGCAAACGTAAGATGAGCCTGGCATGTTCATTCCTGTGAGGCGCCATATCACCTTTCATGTGTTGGTGCGCCGTAAAATTCAATTATGCAGCTGCTGTGATTTTCTTTTCCATTAATCTATTATCAGTAAATTATAATATTTATAAAATTGATATTCGATATATAATAATTAGACCTATGGTGTCATAGTCTCTCAAAATGGCTGCTTCCATATCCAGCGCTACTAATAGTCAATTGGGTATTTACCATGCTTTTTTTTTGACGATCCTCCTTACGGATCTCGATGTAGTGATCACAAAGTCGTCAGGGTGTGTGTGCCAGTCCATTAGTCTTTCATTTATGTATGCAGTGCATTGGGGTGTATAGAATCATCGGTAGTAAAGAATCATTTTCTGTTTAATTTCAATTTTCTCAGTTTCTGTTCTTCAGATTATTAGGCTTGAAGATGTATCATATACGGTAACACAGACATACGTAACACAGACATATACGGTAACACAGACATATACATATACGGTAACACAGACATATACGAAACATATACGGTAACACAGACATACGGTAACACAGACACATACGGTAACACAGACATATATGGTAACACAGACATACGGTAACACAGACATACGGTAACACAGACATACGGTAACACAGACATACGGTAACACAGACATATACGGTAACACAGACATAGACATATACGGTAACACAGACATACGGTAACACAGACATATACGGTGACACAGACATACGGTAACACAGACATATGGTAACACAGACATATAGGGTAACACAGACATATGGTAACACAGACATATACGGTAACACAGACATATACGGTAACACAGACATACGGTAACACAGACATATACGGTAACACAGACATAGACATATACAGTAACACAGACATACGGTAACACAGACATACGGTAACACAGTTATAGACATATATGGTAACACAGACATATACGGTAACAGACATATACGGTAACACAAACATAGTCATATACGGTAACACAGACATATACGGTAACAGACATATACGCTAACACAGACATATACGCTAACACAGACATATACGGTAACACAGACATACGGTAACACAGACATATACGGTAACACAGACATAGACATATACGGTAACACAGACATATACGGTAACAGACATATACGGTAACACAGACATATACGGTAACACAGACATAGACATATACGGTAACACAGACATATATGGTAACAGACATACAGTAACACAGACATATACACTAACACAGACATATACATATACGGTAACACAGACATATACGGTAACACAGACATATATGGTAACAGACATATACGGTAACACAGACATACGGTAACACAGACATATGGTAACACAGACATATACGGTAACACAGACATATGGTAACACAGACATATATGGTAACACAGACATACGGTAACACAGACATATATGGTGACACAGACATACGGTAACACAGACATATACGGTAACACAGACAGAGACATATACGGTAACACAGACATATACGGTAACAGACATATGGTAACACAGACATATACGCTAACACAGACATACGGTAACACAGACATATACGCTAACACAGACATAGACATATACATATACGGTAACACAGACATAAACGGTAACACAGACATATACGGTAACACAGACATATGGTTACACAAACATATACGGTAACACAGACATAGACATATACGGTAACACAAGACATGTACGGTAACAGACATACAGTAACACAGACATATACGCTAACACAGACATAGACATATATGGTAACACAGACATACGGTAACACAAGACATACGGTAACACAGACATATACGGTAACACAGACATATGGTAACACAGACATATACGGTAACACATACATACGGTAACACAGACATATACGGTAACACAGACATATGGTAACACAGACATACGGTAACACAGACATAGACATATACGGTAACACAGACATATGGTAACACAGACATAGACATATACAGTAACACAGACATACGGTAACACAGACATAGCCATATATGGTAACACAGACATACGGTAACACAGACATATACGGTAACACAGACATAGACATATACGGTAACACAGACATATACGGTAACAGACATATACGGTAACACAGACATATACGGTAACACAGACATACGGTAACACAGACATATACGGTAACACAGACAAAGACATATATGGTAACACAGACATATACGGTAACACAGACATACGGTAACACAGACATATACAGTAACACAGACATAGACATATACGGTAACACAGACATACGGTAACACAGACATATACGGTAACACAGACATAGACATATACGGTAACACAGACATATACGGTAACAGACATATACGGTAACACAGACATATACGGTAACAGACATATGGTAACACAGACATATACGCTAACACAGACATACGGTAACACAGACATAGACATATACATATACGGTAACACAGACATATACGGTAACACAGACATAGACATATACGGTAACACAGACATATACGGTAACAGACATACAGTAACACAGACATATACGCTAACACAGACATATACATATACGGTAACACAGACATATACGGTAACACAGACATACAGTAACACAGACATATGGTAACACAGACATATACGGTAACACAGACATACGGTAACACAGACATATATGGTAACACAGACATACGGTAACACAGACATATATGGTGACACAGACATACGGTAACACAGACATATACGGTAACACAGACATAGACATATACGGTAACACAGACATATACGGTAACAGACATATGGTAACACAGACATATACTCTAACACAGACATATACGCTAACACAGACATACGCTAACACAGACATATACGGTAACACAGACATAGACATATACATATACGGTAACACAGACATAAACGGTAACACAGACATATACGGTAACACAGACATATGGTAACACAGACATATACGGTAACACAGACATAGACATATACGGTAACACAAGACATATACGGTAACAGACATACAGTAACACAGACATATACGCTAACACAGACATATACGGTAACACAGACATAGACATATATGGTAACACAGACATAGACATATACGGTACCATAGACATACGGTAACACAGAAATATGGTAACACAGACATATACGGTAACACAGACATATATGGTAACACAGACATATACGGTAACACAGACATAGACATATACGATAACACAGACATATACGGTAACAGACATATAGTAACACAGACAAATACGCTAACACAGACATATACGGTAACACAGACATATACATATACGGTAACACAGACATATGGTAACACAAACATATACATATACGGTAACACAGACATATATGGTAACACAGACATATACAGTAACACAGACATAGACATATATGGTAACACAGACATATACGGTAACAGACATACGGTAACACAGACATATACGCTAACACAGACATATACGGTAACAAAGACATATGGTAACACAGACATACGGTAACACAGACATATACGGTAACACAGACATATACATATACGGTAACACAGACATATACTATAACACAGACATATGGTAACACAGACATATACGGTAACACAGACATAGACATATTCGGTAACACAGACATATATGTAACAGACATATACGGTAACACAGACATACGGTAACACAGACATATACGGTAACACAGACATATACATATACGGTAACACGGACATATACGGTAACACAGACATAGATGGTAACACAGACATATACGGCAATGCAGACATACAGCACGGCAACACAGACATATACGGCAACACAGACATGTACGGTAACACAGACATACACGTCTACACAGATATACGGCAACACAGACATATACGGTAACACAGACATATACGATAACACAGACATACGGTAACACAGACATATACAAATTAATACATTTGTTATTAGGTCTGTGACCGTAAGCATACACTTTTGCAGCAGTGAAATGATTTGATAAAAAGAATCACTAGGGGTAACACCTCTCAGAAAAGAATGATCCTATACTGACACAGACATACAGTAACACAGACATATATGGTAACACAGACATACGGTAACACAGACACAGAAATAACATGGAAATAACATTTAGATAAGACGGCTAGGGAACAGTACCCTAGGGTTTCTCCGGCGCAACCGTCGAATAAGCAATGAGCAAATAAAGAGTGCAGCATATTTCTCTCTCGTGAAACCAGGCTTCGAATACTGCTCAACCGTCTGGAACCCCCACACCAAGGAACAGGTTCACAAGCTAGAGATGGTACAGCGAAGGGCTGCTAGGTCTACACAAATCGACACAGGAACACTAGCAATGTCGGCTCCATGTTGGACCATCTTCAGTGGGAATCGCTAGAATACAAAAGAACCAAGTTCGTCCAAGGCACAGTTGACCATGCTCTATAAGATCGCCAACAATCTTATAGACATTCCCGCTGACCAATACCTGACTCTTGCTTCAAGCCGAACAAGGGCTCACCACAACAGGAAATATCATCACATATCCACCTTTGCAAATAGTTATAATTCCAGTTTCTTCCCCCGTACCATCGGGACGTGGAACTCGTTACCATCCACTTTGTAGAAGCTCCTAGCTTGGTATCCTTCAAGCAGGGGCTCTCTCAACTCACATTCTAGGCCGTAAGCCAGCTACAAGTAAGACCTAATGATTCCCAAAGCTATGCCGGTTGAAGTACACTTACTTCTCTGCCGCCACGGTAACCGGACAGGTATGGTTATGAAGGGACGAAAATATAGCTTGGCAAACTTTTCTATACTACCTTTACTCATTACTACTATCCATTCTATTATTCTGTTCATTCTTTTTCTTACGTGCTAGGGACTAAAGTGCACCATCGTTATGTCAAGTTCGACTGAAACAACGTATCATATAGATGTAGATGTAGATAGAATATTACGACAATACAAGTAGATATGAAAATCTAACAGAAAAAGTAGCATTCAAGGACGGCAGTCAACCATAAACACACACAGAAACAAAGAACAGTTTTAAAGATGAGTAAACGGCAAGATAAGACATCTCAAACACAAAAGGGTTGACAATAGGGTTACGGCCTTGGAACGGTCAGTGGCAAAACAGGCGCTGAGGGTTTAAACCAGGTTCTAGGGTGCACCAAACCTCACTCTTACCCTATTGCCATCCCAGTAAACGGGGACAGTGTAAATAAAGATATCCCCGCCAGGTAAAAATCTCTTACAAACAAGGCAGCATTAATAGGCAATACAAGACGAAGTAAAACACAAAAATGATCATGTACAGGCGTTCACGATTGAGCATGGAATTACAATCATACAGACGCAATGTCATCGTGTCTTCAACTCCGCCCCATTCCTCCTTAAATGTAAACAGGAGTGTGAGTATATAATGAGTAGTTGTCACTCTCATCACGATTCGTCGACCCATTGTTGCCGCAGTAGCAATCGATCTTTACACACAACAAGTAAATGTGTGTAGTCTACATCATAGTTTTTTGAATGTGTATGAAAGGTCTAACGCAGTCTTGCAATGAAAATAACGCAATATTTAGCGCACTGAACGATGCTTGATGGTTCACAACAAATTAGCACAATGATTTATTTTTAGTGGCCTCACATCTCCCGAGTTAAATTTTCCGCACGGTTTTACACAACTTTGGCAAGCGAGAATGTCGATCATAGGAATTATTTTATTGCATGCACTTACGGTAGCTTCAGCCTATTTCTAATAAATTGGACTTGAATATGCTATTTTGAAAGTAATTACTTCCAACACTGCTGGGGACGCCCGAAGTTATTTCGCATTTAATAGGAAAAGGTGAGAATTTAGAAGAAAATGTACTCAGTGTTATGTTATGATATCGATTTTGGTCACGTGAGACTTTTAACCGGGACGAGTGGGGAGGTGTCAACTAGTTCCAATTCACTGAGTACTTCCATTTTAATGGACGGTGTCATCGGTTGTTTACATGTCTGATGCGTCATACATCCATTGACACAAGCGATGTTTTCCATGCTTAATCGGGAACGGCTGTATATTATAATATAAAAAAACAAAAGCATAGAGAGTCACAATGTAAGTACTCAATGACTTGGCAGAAGCCAGAGCAACAAGAGAAAAAACCGTTATATACAAGCTTTTCTATTCTATCCTTTTACCAAGACATAATCTTGGCTGTGACCCTCAGTTGCCATTATCAAATTTCTCACGCGTTGGCAACCGGGACCAGGTACCGGTTGTAGTACCGGAAATTAGTACACCAATGTTTGCGAAGCGTGAGAGTGAGGTCCCTTGCATAATCGGGGAAGGCGGCGCTTATCAATCATGGCGGCAAACAAGGTATTTTTTGTTGATTTGCACAATATTTACTATTTCATAAAAAGTACGATATTTAAAATAAAATAAAGCACACTAAGAAATGTTGATATGTATGGAGCAATTAATGTTTTCAAAATTTTCAGCTGACATTTGTTTTCACAACGCCATTTTTTGCAAAGTAAGCAAATCAAAACAATCCATTTCAAATCAAAGTACGAAAAGAACCGATCGTTAGAATAATGTTCGGATTAGCATGGTGTTCTATGGTATCACGGTACTTAAATGTTTTGACGAAACAAATAAACTGTAAACAATATTTAAAGAAAAAGGAAACTCAAATGCTTTCTGTGACCCTTCTACTAAATTGTTATGACATAAAATGTAATCAATTTTACGTAAACATATCAGATTTAGATTTGAAAAGAAGGGTACCCTCACTGAGCTTATTATTTTAAAAGTTCTATGGTATCAAGGTATGCACATATTGTGTATCCTGTATTTTTGGTAACTGGTATAAGATTCAATGAGTGACCATTTCTAGAAACAATAATTTACCACTGATTCATCAGACTAAAAATTAATGAACTTTATAAAGTTCAAGGTAATGGAAACTGCATTTATCGAGACTAGGGTGATAAATTTTAAAGCTCATAAGGAAATGATCAACATGTTTTCATTACTTTGAAATATCCTTTTATTTATACCTGGTTTCCGGTGGCCCGACCGACCCTTTTTAGATCACCTGAGCCGAAGATCGTCCGTCGTCGTTAACTTTTCTTGGCCACCATTACTATATATGGTCGAAACCTTAAAAAATCTTCTTCTGCAGAACCCCTGGACAGATTTCAACAGTTTTTCTTTTAAAATGATCGCCAACGCCTAGGCTATCAAGTTTGTTCAAATGAGGGGGCGTCCGTGGCAGAGTGGTTAACGTCTCTGACTTGAAATCACTTGACCCTAACCGCTGTAGGTTCGATCCCTCAGTGGCCTAGGAATCTTTATGTGAGGAAGCTATCCAGCTGGCTTGTGAAACGACGCTTGTTCAACCCAGATGCCCACCCGTGCACGAAAATTGGCGAAAATAAGTCGCAGTTTTACATAGACTTATATAGGATTTTTTTTTTAAAAATCTTCTCGGAAACTACAAGAGCCAAGGTGTTTGATATTTTGCATTTACTATAAGCTTATGGTCCTTTACCAAGTTTGTTCAAATGGTGACCCTCGGGTCACATTTGGCCCCGCCCCAAGGGTCACATGTTTTACATAGGCATGTATAGGGAAAAACTTAAAAAATCTTTTCTGAAACTGCAAGAGCCAGAGGTTTAATATTTTGCATTTGCTATAAGCTCATGGTCCTCTACTAAGTTTGTTCCAATTGTGACCCTGGGGTCAAATTTGTCCCGCCCCGGGGATTACAGTTTTACATAGACTTATATAGGATTTTTTTTTTAAAAATCTTCTTCTCGGAAACTACAAGAGCCAGAGGTTTGATATTTTGCATACATTTGCTATAAGCTTGTTTTACATAGACATGTATAGAGAAAAAATTAAAAAAATCTTCTTCTCGGAAACTGCAAGAGCCAGAGGTTTAATATTTTGCATTTACTATAAGCTTTATATGGTCCTCTACCAAGTTTGTTCAAATGGTGACCCAGGGGTCACATTTGGCCCCGCCCCGGGGGTCACAATTTTACATAGGCTTGTATAGGGAAATACTGAAAAAAGTCTTCTTCTCAGGAACCACATGGCAGGGCTCTCATGTATTACATGTAGCATCAGCTTATAGTCCTCTACTAAGTTAGTTCAAATGGCGACCATGGGGTCAAATTTGTCCCCGCCTCGAGGGTCACAGTTTTACATAGACTTATTGGATTATTTTTTTTTAAATCTTCTTCTCGGAAACTACAAGAGCCAGAGGTTTGATATTTTGCATTTACTATAAGCTTATGGTCCTTTACGAAGTTTGTTCAAATGGTGACCTTTGGGGTCACATTTGGCCCCGCCCCAAGGGTCACATGTTTTACATAGACATGTACAGGGAAAACTTAAAAAAATCTTCTCTGAAATTGCAAGAGCCAGAGGTTTAATATTTTGCATAAATTTGCTATAAGCTTGTTTTACATAGACATGTATAGAGAAAAAACTTAAAAAATCTTCTTCTCTGAAACTGCAAGAGCCAGAGGTTTAATATTTTGCATTTACTATAAGCTTTATATGGTCCTCTACCAAGTTTGTTCAAATGGTGACCCAGGGGTCACATTTGGCCCTGCCCCGGGGGTCACAATTTTACATAGGCTTGTATAGGGAAATACTGAAAATAATCTTCTTGTCAGGAACCACATAGCAGAGCTCTCATGTATTACATGTAGCATCAGCTTATAGTCCTCTACTAAGTTTGTTCAAATGGCGACCCTGGGGTCAAATTTGTCCCCGCCTCGAGGGTCACAGTTTTACATCGACTTATAGGATTATTTTTTTTTAAATCTTTTTCTCGGAAACTACAAGAGCCAGAGGTTTGATATTTTGCATTTACTATAAGCTTATGGTCCTTTACGAAGTTTGTTCAAATGGTGACCCTGGGGTCACATTTGGCCCCACCCGAAGGGTCACATGTTTTACATAGACATGTACAGGGAAAACTTAAAAAATCTTCTCTGAAATTACAAGAGCCAGAGGTTAAATATTTTGCATTTGCTATAAGCTTTTAGTCCTCTACCAATTTTGTTCAAATGGTGACCCTGGGGTCACATTTGGCCCCACCCCGGGGGTCACAGTTTTACATAGGCTTGTATAGGGAAAAACTGAAAAAAATCTTCTTCTCTGGAACTGCAAGAGCCAGAGGTTTAATATTTTGCATTTGTTATAAGCTTATGGTCCTCTACCAAGTTTGTTCAAATGGTGACCCTGGTGTCAGTTTGGCCGTGCCCGGGCGGTCACAGTTTTACATAGACATATATATAAGACATTAAGGAAAAAAAATCTTCTCTGAAACTGCAAGAGCCAGAGGTTTAATATTTTGCATTTACTATAAGATTATGGTCCTCTACCAAGTTTGTTCAAATGGTGACCCTGGGGTCAAATTTAAGTCTTTTGACCCTGCCCCAGGGGTCATGTTTTACATAGACTTGTATAGGGAAAAACTTAAAAAATCTTCTTTTCTGAAACCACAAAGCTCTCATATATTACATGTAGCCCTGGGGTCACATTTGGCCCTGCCCAATGTGTTGCATTCTAGCACCTTCATTTTGTATTTGATATTTACCGAACTTCGTCAGTGTCTTTATATCAATGTTGTTATAAACAACAGAGCCCACATTTCTTGAACAATCTTAACCAAACTTGCACAGATTGTATATGACCATAAGATTTCGAAGAAGTTTGAAAATGTGCCAGTACTCGGGTGATCGATTTAGGGCCATCTTGGCCCTCTTGTTTTTCACTGTTAGGGGAATGGTGGCGGGGCCCTTTAGGAGGGGAAAATTCAAGTCGTAAACCTAAACTAGGGGAAATTTTAACAACAACGTAAGTAATTTATCATGCATACAGTGCATCAAGTATATTTTGTGTAAATCTGTTTCTTAATGGTGTACACAGAGAGTTCATTAAACTAAACAGTCTTTCAACACTGGCCGTAGATGAAGGTACCAGTGATGACAGGGTGACCAAGTGGCTCATGTTTTGGATTCGACTTTGACAGATTTGCTTGTTTGAATAAAACATCAGCCTTTTTACAGCCGATTGCTGAACCCTTTGTCAATAATTTCTTGGCGTAAAATTTCGCGTTATGTGACATTTTACATAATGTTTCTCAGACGCTTTTTAAAAACAGTTAAACGAAGCGTTTCGTTTGTATCAGTTCCGGAAGTTACTCACTTACCTCCCCTGAACATGTTTAAAACGCGGCTCATACATAAAATACGGCCCCAAAACGCAGCAGTTATTAAAAGTATGATCGTGAACGCCAAATTTTTCGATATTATTTTTCAATTTTATTTTTTCATCTCGAGGGGAATTTTTATCAAAAATAGGGGGGAAAACATACTTTTCAGCAAGGGAATGGGGCCGAGGTCGGCCCCAAAATCAATACAGAAAAAACACTGGTAACGTAACCGAATTAACCAAAACTTTTATTCACATATATTTTTTATTTATAAGTATAGAACTAAAAGATGGTAAATCACATGATATAAAGTTTATTAAAATTAGAAGTTTAATTCGTTACACCATTGCCATAATTGCATATTTAAAAAAACAACTTTACTCGATTAACTACGCATATTATCGGAACCGTATTCCGCCATTTACCGGTGAATATTTAAATCGAGAACACCCGCACATGGTGTCCCGAAACGGTTAATACTACGTAATTTTTAAAAAAGCCATCAGACTACAGAGCATTTTCCCTTCATAAACGGGGGCCGAATATCCCCTAGCAAAACAGACTACTTTTTTCCCCTCTGGCTGAGAAAATTCCCTAAAAAACAAACTATTTTTTTTTTTGTCTTTAATTATTATTTCCACTTCTAACTTTCTCAACATTATTATGTTTGGGATACATTAATAGAAGACAGTTTATCTAATGCATATTTGCACACACAAATCTTCAATCTTTGCCTAATACACTGTTCCCCCTATATCTTGAAATCACATTATTTTTTTCCCCACTATTGCTCTTTTTTCCCACTATTGAAGGGCCAAGGCCTCTTCCACTATTTCCGGAAAAAAAAAGGCCATGTCTAGCGATCTGTTTCAATTGGCATTAAGAAGTCAAAAATGCTCAAACCAGCAGTTACAATGACAATGAAACCGATTTCTGTGTTCTTTTGGCCAATTATTACACATATAGCTATGGAAGTGACCTTGACCCTCCAAGCAAAGGGCAGATAACTTACTAATTTTTAGGTTCAACTTTTGCGTTTAGGTCACTTTTTCACAAACTGTATGCACTAGACCTTTCAAACTTTGCTTATAGTTGTATCTTGGGTGGTACATGGCAACGTGACAAAGCAAATGTGGAACTGACCTTGACCCTCCAAGCAAAGGGCAGATAACGTAATAATTTTTAGGTTCAACTTTTGCGTTTAGGTCAATTTTTCACAAACTGTATGCACTAGACCTTTAAAACTTTGCTTATAGTTGTTTCTTGAGTGGTACATCGCAACGTGACAAAGCAAATGTGGAAGTGACCTTGACTCTCCAAGCAAGGCAGAGATGCCAACCACTACGATTTGTCCGTATTTTATACGAATTTCTATTCCATTTACCCCACTACGACCAGTTTGCATGCAACTACGAATTTCGTTGTGATCGTGAAAAAAAATTTTTTTTTGGTCCGCATTTTGGTCCTGTGATTCCGAACTATAGCATAGCCCACACAGTCTGTCATATGCAGGCACCGATTGGTGCAATTGAGCGCACTCCTTCCCTCTCCACCAATGAAAATGCTTGTTTCAATTTTGTGTTCTGATGCACTTGGCAATATGGCTGTGATGAGTTACCATTAGACACGTTGACACGCGCGAAAATGGAAACAACTGGGGAAAATAATCAGAAATTCAGTGACAAATAAACGGCAATATGGCCATGTATAGTTCCGTCAAGGAAGGGAGTCCACTACCCTTTGTGCACAGTATGCCACTGTGATATTTCCGTTCGTCACAGTGGTCAGTACGACGTGAAAATACATGTTGCTTCCCCAAAGCACTGGGATATTTTGAAGGTTACTACTTCGACTCATTCACTTCAGAACTTTAGTATAAATACTGATCACTGATTAACAGTGAGATGACATTTCATTCAATTGTTATAAAACAGTAGAACGACTACTCTAGTAATTTTACAGATTGCCAGAGTGATGTGACATTTCATGTTGTGTTTCAGTGTAACATGATTAAAAATAGCTTGACTTTTCAGCATATATCAGCAGGGTTTCCCCCAGGATCATAAGGCATGTCGCATGCAACATGCCTTCCTGGAAAAGAAAGGAAAAACAACATGCCTTCATCAGAGCAACATGCCTTAAGATTTTCTTAATTTTCATGAATAACAGATTTAAAAGAAGAAAAATAGAATTTCTATGGTGATTCTTGTTCCTTTTGCACCAAAATCATAAAAGTATGTTATTTTGCCATTTTGCACTATTTTGTTCAAGCCCAGTCTGGTAAATGTAATGTCAGAACAACATGCCTTCACAATTTTCTGGGGGAAACCCTGTATCAGTGTCATTTTTGGCCATAGAATGCAGGAGATTGCATCTCAGAATCAAAACTTTTCTAGGTGGGGCATGCCCCCGAACCCCCTTAAGCACCTCGGGTCACTTCGTGACCCTCGCACTACAGATTTAACAACCAATGACTACAGATTGCATCCAAACAGTGTTGGCATCTCTGGCAAGGGCAGATAACCTTACAATTTTTACCTTCAACTTTGGCGTTTAGGTCACTTTTTCACAAACTGTATGCACTAAGACCTTTCAAACTTTGCTTATAGTTGTATCTTGAGTGGTACATTGCAACGTGACAAAGCAAATCGAGGGCTCGGCGCAAGACTATGGTAACTGCTTTTTTCATTTTTTTACAGGAGAAGGAATAAACTGAATATCTTCCATAAAATTTGATCATTATAAAATGTCATTGTGATTTAAGTTAACAAAAAGATTCCTTTTTAATGTATAATAAATAATTTCAAAAACATTTATTAATTTTCGAGTTATTTGAAAATATTTCACTTGCAATAGTCTTGCCACTGAAAGCTTACCATAGTCTTGCATGGTATTTTTAATCTTTTTTTACTCAAAACACATTGCAAGACTATACCAAATTAAATACCAAACAAATGCTGAACACATGTAATGTTGTTACCATGTTTTATTTAATGTTCTATAAGAAATTGTGATCTTTGAATAATGACCACACTGGTAACTTCATTTTTTTTCAAACTTAACACAAACATGATTTTCATTTTACTTTCCAGGTTTTAGCATACTAAGATAATGACTACACATATAAACTTAATAAACATTCATATCATTAGATATATTTTTTATCATTATATAGATATTGTTTGTAATAGTGATGTAATCCTTTGGTGCGTTCAATTTTAGATGAACATTAGGATTATTATTGTTATATTTTTTTGGAATAAAAACATTAATAAAATAGGATTAAGAAATTTCTTTCTGAGTGAAATATTACTGGTTAATCTCTACATATATTGTGCTGAGCATGTCTCTGATCATTTTGTAAATCCATATCAGCCTGGACCCTACAATTGATAAACATTCTACTGTGCATTTTTTTATTACTTTCTATGTTTTCATACCTGATATGATCGAAAAGAATGAAAACGGCCGCTCCTGAATCTGGCGGAAGATTAATTTTTTTCTAAGGTAGGGTGACTAAAAGAAATCAATTGACCAACGTGGTGTAAATTACAAATTATAACCGCAGTATACTATTTACCTTCCCTTATTTGCTAGATATAATGGTTTTCTTTTCAAAATAAAGGATAAGTATTATTGATTGCCGGAGGTGCTGAACATTGAACAACAACAACATACGTTTTACTTGGTACATCTGAACCCTAGAAACAGACATGTGCAGACGACAATTTCTAAAAAATAACGTCGCCATGTTGTTTTAATTTTTACAATGGAAACAATGGGGTCAAAATGAATTTTAGCCTTTGTGAAGCATACAGTATGGCTATGACAGGATTGCAAACAGATCCTTCGTTCTTTCTAACCATATCAGGTATGAAAACAAAGTAAGCAATAAAAAAAATCTTGTTTCATATTTGACGCACAGGCATCCTGAAATGCACAGTAGATTAAAATATCCAAAATCAACTTCAATAATATAAGATCAATAACATTATTTTATCTCAGATAATAATACTAGGTTATTTAATTTGTATATTTAAATTCTTCCAAGTTCTGTACAGGGTAAGGAGTGCAATATTATTTATCAAATTTCAATAAATAGTAACATTTTTTATAATTTTTTACGATCAAATTATTTTGGTGACAACAATTACTGATTTGACCAGTCCTAAAGCATCATAAAAATGAAACCGTTTTAAAAATAAATTCTATTTAGTTTACATTTGCCATACAATGTTCACATATTTATCAATATTATATTATCTTGTTCATAACAATGTTATTTCATGACAAATGTTTAAGGAACTCTTAAATTATGTTTAATGACAAAGGTGAAGCATTACATTAATATTAAACTACCGGTAGTCAAAAAACAATACATTTATTGTCCACAAATATTTTCAAAAAAGCTGGCAAACTTCATAATATGAACAATATGCATGCTCTCTTTCCATTAAACATTAATTAGAGAATAAATAGGTATTTAATAAGAAAAAAAAAGGATGTCGGACACTTGAAATTATCCCATTTTACAAAGTGTCGATAGATCTATTTAATTACTTTGCTTTTGCAATTGGATTCCCATCTGTGCTCAGTCTCTTCAAAAATTGATCAGTAAATTTGGGCTTTGAGCGCTGTCTGTAAAACAAGTTCACAGAATAGACTGGACCCTTTTTTTTCATAACTCACACAGACATCACATTGGTCCTTTATTGGTTTGTGAAAGGCCAAAATAAATTCAGTGTTCAATATGTCATAAAAACCCATTGACACCCATTGACACCTTTGCAACCCCTTCACTGTCAAACTCTTCACAGTACAACCTATACATTTTTGCAAGACTTAGTCCTGCAGGAAGATAGCTTTTATTACTGTCCTTTCTACAGTAATGACTCTCAATAGTATTGAAGGATTTGATAGGATTTCTTACCCGTTCTTTCTGATTTTCGGGGGTTCTGTTTGGTGGGGGAGTCATGCCGACCCCATTGGTCATCTTGGCAAACCCCAACAGAATTTCTCTTTTTATGTGCAGTTTCAACCATTTGGTCACTTATGCTTAGTGTTGCCAAGAAGAATGTTTTACAGACCTGAATACTTACCCCGAATTTGAAGATGGCAAAGTCCAAACTATTAAATGTGGATGAATCTCTGAGCCGTTTGATTTTCTGGTATTTTTTCTTTTGATTTGAATATATGTCAATAAAATGTTTATTAATATCTCCAAGTCTCCAAAAGGTGTGAAAAATGTGCTCACGGTCCTCTTCAGAAGTATTGTTCTTACATTTAAATTTGCATTTTTGACCGCAACCTTCCTTCATTATTTTCCACAATGTGTTTTCCCAGAATACAGAGATTTGTAACTTCAGCCCGAGTTTCGATTTTGTTTTGAAATGTTTATTTTTCATTTTGTTGGATTTCTTTTCTTTCCCTACTCTTTGTACCTATGTCATTTGTAACCTACTTCCCGTTTCTTGAATGTCCTGGTTCGTTATGTGACTCAGACTGAACTGTATCTGTGCTACCACCCCCTTGACTTTGCGACTCAGACTGAACTGTATCTGTGCTACCACCCCCTAGACTTTGCGACTCACACTTAACTGTATCTGTGCTACCACCCCACCGACTGTGATCCGGACTGAACTGTATCTGTGCTACCACTCTCTTGACTATGCAACCTGGACTGAACTGTATCAGTGCTACCACAACCTTGACTTTGCGACTCAGAATGAACTGTATCAGTGCTACCAACCCCCGGACTATGCGACCCGGACTGAACTGTATCAGTGCTACCACAACCTTGACTTTGCGACTCAGACTGAACTGGTTCAGTGCTACCAACCCCATGACTATGTGTCCCGGATTGGACTGTATCAGTGCTACCACTACCTTGACATTGCGACTCAGACAGAACTCTATCAGTGCTACCAACCCCCTGACTATGCGACCCGGACTGAACTGTATCAGTGTTACCACCCTCCTGACTATGCGACTCGACTGAACTGTATCAACATTGGCAGGATTTTTACATCGATTGTCAATTAAACTATTTTCAGAATGGTTAGGACTGGTCAAATCAAACAAGACTATTTTCATCAGAAATAGAAACAGACAATGCAGATTCTTCATCAGGCCTAAAAAAAAAAGAGGTGTGTTTCTGGTTACCCGACCGACCCTCCCGTTTTACCGCCGACTGTAACTTTTTTATGGACCTCCGAAAAAAAAAGTCAAGGTGCCCTTCCAAAAAAAAATAAAAAAAAAAAAAAAAAAATTAAAACTCGTCACTTCTAATTCATGGGATCTAATTTGCCTTCCTAAACATGATGTGATGTTGCAGTTAATGCATAATGAAAGTTAATATTGATGATTTTGTTGTCTGTCTTGGAGAAAAAAAAAAAGAAAAAAGCCTACCTACCGACCCATATTTTTTGGGGCATGTAACCAGAAACAAACCTAATTTTTTTTTAGGCCTCATCAGAGACCATAACAGTTACTTTATTTAATACCTCAACATAGGCAAAAAACCCACCCAATCTTATTTTGGTTAATTGTTTATATAATAAAATGTTCATTTTATATTGTATTGGGATTTACTGTAAGGCTTTCAAAAATGAAAACGATATACATACGTTTTAAATTCAGTTCCTCTTAAAAGAAATCTTATAAAATATCAAAAACTTGGTCAAAATCCAATTTTTTTTTTTTTTTTTTTTTTTTTTTTTTTTTTTATATTTTAATATATTTATATTATATTTTTTAAATAGGGACACATAATTTTTGGCTAGAAAGTGTTTTTTTATACCTTTGGTTCCATTTTATATTATTTATTATAAAAAAACATTTATGATTTGTAAAACATTTCATGCAATACATTTTCCATGCAATACTATGCAGTTGCCATAGTCTTGTACAATACTTACGATACAGCTATTGTGTTTTTTCAAGTGCAATACTATCAATTCAGTTACAATAGTATTGCATTTTCTAGAATTTTCAAATAAACCTTAAGATATTTCTATAATATTTTGTCAGGTTATGTAAATGACTAAAGTACTTCCAAAAACCTGAAAAAGTCATTTTGACAAAAAGTGCAGTTACCATAGTCTTGCGCCGAGCCCTCGAAATGTGGATGTGACTTTCACCATCCAAGCAAAGGGCAGATAACTTTAATTGTTACATTTACATCACTTTCTCATGAACTAGAATTATGCACTAGATGTTTTAAACCTAATTTATAGCTTAATCTTTGGAAGAAAACATATTCTATTTTGACATAGTTGTGTCTTCGGTGTTGCATTGTATTTTTGGATGCCTGGATTTCATCTATGACCTTGACCTACTTTTTGGAGCTGATGATTTTTGGCTCTACAGGCCAAAGGCCTTCATTTTTCATCCGATCTTTACCAAACTTTACCAGATTGGTAATATCAATGAAAGCTCGCACAAGTTCGAAAACCAGCCAGATTGGACCAATAACAGCGGAGTTATGGCCCTTGATTTAGTTAAAAATGCTATATTTTGCCTCGTTAATATGATAGGGCTTTCATTTTTCATCTGATCTTTACCAAACTGTACCAGATGTTTTGCCTTTTTTAGCTCACCTGAGCCGAAGGCTCAAAGGTGAGCTATTGGGATCACTCTTCGTCCGTCGTCCGTCCGTCGTCCGTCGTCGTTAACTTTTGCTTCAAACGACTTCTCCTCGAAAACCGCTTGGCCAATTTTGATCAAACTTCACGTGGATGATCCTTAGATGAATGCTTTTTAGATTTGTTAAAATTAGGTCAGCGCGACATCCAAGATGGCCGCCATTACCATATATGGTCGAAACCTTAAAAAATCTTCTTCTGAAGAACCGCTGGACAGATTTCAACAGTTTTTCTTTTAAAATGATCGCTTACGCCTAGACTATCAAGTTTGTTCAAATGAAGTTCCCGGGGTCAAAAATGGCCATGCCCCGGGGGTCCAAAGTTTGTATTTGAGATTTTGCATGTTTTTCATATAGACATATAGGAAAAAACTTAAAAAAATCTTCTTCTCTGAAACCACAAGCCACAGAGGTCTCTTGTATTACATGTAGCATCAGCTTATGGTCCTCTACTAAGTTTGTTCAAATGGTGACCCTGAGGTTAAATTTGTTCCCGCCCCAGGGGTCACAGTTTTACAGACTTATATAGGAATTTTTTTTTAAAATCTTCTTCTCGGAAACTACAAGAGCCAGAGGTTTGATATTTTGGATTTACTATAAGCTTATGGTCCTTTACCAATTTTGTTCAAATGGTGACCCTCGGGTCACATTTGGCCCCGCCCCAAGGTTCACATGTTTTACATAGACATGTATAGGGAAAAACTTAAAAAATCTTCTTCTCTGATACTGCAAGAGCCAGAGGTTTAATATTTTGCATTTGCTATAAGCTTATGGTCCTCTACCAATTTTGTTCAAATGGTGACCCAGGGGTCACATTTGGCCCCGCCCCGGGGGTCACAGTTTTACATGGGCTTGTATACGGAAAAACTTAAAAAATCTTCTTCTCTGGAACCACATGGCACGGAGCTCTCATGTATTACATGTAGCATCAGCTTATGGTCCTATACTTAGTTTGTTCAAATGGTGACCCTGGGGTTAAATTTGTCCCCGCCCCGGGGGTCACAGTTTTACATAGGCTTGTATAGGGAAAAACTGAAAAAAAATCTTCTCTGGAACTGCAAGAGCCAGAGGTTTAATATTTTGCATTTGCTATAAGCTTATGGTCCTCTACCAAGTTTGTTCAAATGGTGACCCTGGTGTCAAACTTGGCCACGCCGCAGGGGTCACAGTGATTGCTTTAGGGCCATCTTGGCCCTCTTGTATTGGTTCAAATTTACTCAGGTGAGCGATATAGGGCCATCATGGCCCTCTTGTTTTTTATTATTAGTATATTTTTTATTTTTTTAGTAGATATATAGTTCTATATATATTTATTTATTTTTATAATTTTTTTTTTTTTTTTTTTTTTGGTGTTAACGCCGTGTTAGCAAGAATTGCTGTGCCTATTGCATTTTTTTTCCCAGTTTGTTGATGGAGTTATGGCCCCTTGACATTTTTTTTTATAAATTTCTTGTCCGCGCTACTCCTCCTAATCGCCTAGTTGGATTTCGACGAAACTTGGCAGTAAGCATCGGTAAGATGTCTAGTTGTGCATGTAGCGCTTTTGTTCCAGTTTGCTGATATATGACGGAGTTATGGCACTTTAACATTTTTACTTTAAATTTCTTGTCGGCGCTACTCCTCCTAAACGGCTTGTTGGATTTCTACAAAATTTGCCAGGAAGCCTCAGTATGATGTCTAGTTGTGCATTAAGCATGGTATATCAATGGAATTTTGGACAAGTTCGAAAACCAGCTAGATCTAGTTAGTAACGACAGGTTATGGCCCTTGATTTGTTGTAAAATGCTATATTGTATTTTCCTTTGTTAAATCTGTAGTTACTTCATTTTTTATCTGATCTTTACCATATTTGTTTAGAATGTTAATACAAACCCCCCATCCCCCCCACCCACCCATTTTTATGAAATTTCATTCATAGAAGAAAGTGGGTCAAATTAAAAAATGCCCATGCCAGACTAGACACAGCAGACTTATTGCCCATGATTACCTGGTGAGCAATCTAAGGCCATCCTATCCCTGTTGTTTTTGCAATGTTTTAAAAAAACTACTGATAGGAATTTTATGTCGACAACCCTTGATGTAAGAGCCGTTTTAGCCATTTATCCACAGGCCCTCTTGGGCCTCTTGTTTTTAATAGGCATTTTGTTTTTAAACAAATGCACTTAAATATCATCTCAGCAAACGGCAAACTTGATTGTTTTTAGTTACTAAAATGTTTACAAACTTTCATTTAAGCATCATTGACCTTTTTAATTTTAAGTCCAGCCCCCGTTAGGCGAGACATGTGAATCCACGGTTTTCTTGTTTTTTACGTATTTCTGTGTTGCTTTGGTCAATTCTTACACATATAGCTATGTTGCTAGGTGATCATGTTGACAATTCCAGAATATACAACCATTCCCGATTGAGCATGGAAATACTTCGCTTGTGTCAATGGATGTTTGACGCATCAGACATTTAAACAACCGATGACGCCGTCCAATAAAATGGAATTACTCAGTGAATTGAAACTAGTTGACACCTCCCACTCGTCCCGCTTACAAGTCTCACGTGACCAAAATCAATATCATAACATAACACTGAGTACATGTACTTCTAAAGACTCACCTTTTCGCTATTGGATGTTGATGTATTCCACTCTGCGAAAATAACTTTGGCTGTCCCCAGCAGTGTTGGAAGTTATTACCATATTCAAGTCTAATTTATTAGAAATAGGCCGAAACTACAGTAAGTGCACGAAATACAATTAATTCATATGATCGACATTCTCGCTTGCCAGAGTTGGGTAAAACCGTGCGGACATTTTAACTCGGGAGATGTGAGAATAATGATCGGCCACTAAAAATAAATCGTGCTAATTTGTCATGAACCATCAAGCATCGTTCACTGCGTTTAATATTGCGTTATTTTCAATGCAAGGCTGCGCAAGACCTTTCATACACATTCAAAAAACAATGATGTAGACTACAACATTTATTTGTGTGTTTAAAGATCGCTTGCTACTGCGACTACAGTGGGTCGACAGATGTACTACTCATTATATATTCACACTCTTGTTCACATTTAGCGAGGAATGGGGTGGAGTTGAACACACGATGACATTGTGTCAGTATGAATGTAATTCCATGCTCAATCATGAACACCTGTAACAGTCAAGTTGATGGTTGAAGAAGTGGGCGTAGGCTGTTCGATATTTAGGGTCTTTGTTCAGCACATTTTTGGCTATGTATGACGGCCAATATTTAGTAGTGATGGCAGACCTTCCACTTGGGTCTACACCTTGTTATTGTGTCACTGTTTTTCAGGAAGCTATAGCAATTGTGCTGGACATTGGTCCATCCATGAACCAGGCACCCCCAGGTGTGGCCACACCCTTACAGACAGCCCTGGAAGCCATAACCATGATCCTACAACGCAAGGTGGGTACAACAATCACACAGTAAATCTCTGTTTGGATGTATACTGGCAAAGAAGTAATAGTCTATGCGAAACAATAGCCGTCATTCTATTAAAGCGTTTATTTTTGATGGAATTCTTGCAGTAGGCTATTCATTATCTGCATTGCACAAGCTGGTTAATCTCAATACAAAAACAAGAAAAACTATTACAAGAAGTAAACATTTACGATAGAATTGACCCCAGACTCATATGTGCATTGGGAATTGTTCACTGTGAATCAAAAGCAGCAGGGGACGAAAAATATTTTACTGTATACTCGTCCTGTACGAGTGGCACTGACATGTTACACATCCTTATAGGATATCTGTAAAAGTTCATAAGTCAAAATAGTCAGATACATGTACCTTCATGTAACACTATTATATAAATAAACCAAAGGGAAACATCATAATGTTGTGTTGTTTTTATATAACTGAAAATTATGTTTCACTATATAGCCTGATCATGATTTACAGTTACTCTGGCTTACACCCCACGTTGATCTCATCTGAATCACTATCAGGGGTAGAGACGGACTGTTGCCTCGTTGGACTATATTTGCCCGTGGAGCCTGTGCACACGTGTCCTTTTGTATATCTTATCCCTTTCCCAGAATTTAGCATTTTACAATACTTTCTGTTGGATTATAATTTTCCAAAGTTGGCCCATCTGTCTTTATTATAAGATTTCCACCTTGAAAGTGTTATTTGTATAACATCAAATACCGTAACATTCGCGCTCCGTGAACTTAGAACAACGGGGCAGAATGTCCGAAAACGGAAATGCGTCCATTTCCCAACATCCGGTTGACTTAAATTGCATTTTATAAACAGAGTTGCAACTATTTTCTGTATTTAATCGCTTAATAAACTATGTAAGAAGTATTTTCTTTGTTGTTTTCTTTCTACTGAAATGGTACTCGTCCTCTCGGACAACCGATTCATAGGTTTCACTCGTCCAAATTCGAATTTCATTCGTCAATAGAAGTGGACAAGTGGAATTTTCGTGCCCTGAAAGCATTAGTGTATACTTGGCAAACACATTACCATGTATACATTGATTCTCTCGAACTATTTCATTACAGATAACAATATATTAAGCAAGTGTTTGTTATTTTAAATCAATATTTCATATTCATAAAGCACGAGTTACCTTATAATTTTGCATCGTGATAAAACACCGGTCGGTTTTATAATCCAGTTGATTCCAGTCACTAATAGTCAGTTGCTCATGCTACACTGATTTTACACACGCAATAAACAGCTGATTGCAAGGTCAGCTAAATTAAAGGGATGCTATTGTTTAAACCGGTATTTCCTCGCTCTAGGCTATTTCACAGTTCATTTCTTATAGGATGGGCATAAACCAGAAGGTTTAAATCTTGTATACCTATATTTCTGATGATTCAGAAATGTGATTACGAAGACAATTTTACTTGTGCTTTAAAGTAGAGGATGAAAGAGAAAGAGGCGGGGTATATTTGTCAGCCTTTAGCAACAGTTATGGTTTTATTTAAAGTAAGAAAAATTATGCAATTTTATTTATTTTTCTTTATTTCTCTAAATTAGCAGCTCCAGTACTAGTTACAAAAAAAGACAAAATATTTCAAAAAATAAAATGTCAGCTTATTACCAGCGGGGCCATATTTAAACCACTATGTCTGTCTATCCATCTATAATCAGTTTGGTTCCATTTGTGATAATATAATGAAAGGTCAAGGATAGACTTTCCATGGTGAGATGACCTATACTCATTTTGGAGTCAGAAGGTAAAATATCAAGGTCGCATGGCCCGATCATGAAAACGACTCTTCAACGTCTGTTGTCGTCAGGGCACTTGATCGGCCATTTTAGGGGCCGAAATTCGGCCCCATTCCCCTCCCCTAAATGTATATATTTTCACCCTTTTCCTTTGAAAAATTCCCCGAAAAAAAAAAAAAGAAAAAAAAAAAATTGTGTTTCTTTTTATGACAAAATTTTAAACTCCTATACAGGAAAACAGCATACTTTTTGTAATGTGGAATGGTACATTCTTGGTGTCACTTGAATAATAAAAAAAACACTAATTTGTGTTTCTTAGAACTTCCCCTTTGATATGAAAACATCGCAAACATCCCCTTCCTGAGGGCTCTGGCCCCAGTCCCCCAAAAGCTGACTAGTGCCCTGGTCGTGTTCATGAAATTTCACAGGTAGATGTTTACGTTGAGCGGATGACAACAGTTTGAGAACAAAACAAACGTTTACTTGAAATCGAAGACCAGATTACATATTTACACAAAAATGCCTATGATTGCAACCATTTTTCTTTACTAAAACATAAGCAATATAAGGTATATAATTGCAATCTTGTATTTTTGTCACAGATGTTTGCTGAATCCAAAGATGAAGTGTCGTTGATTCTGATTGGTACCGCTGACACGGACAACCCGCTGGCTGATGGCGAGAGTTACGAGAACATCTCCATAGCCAGCCCTCTCGGCATTGTGGACTTCGACTTCCTGCAGCTGGTGCAAAACGACATCCACCCCAGCAACGTCTCTGGTGACTGTATCCTTTGTCATCACAATGAGTCATTATGACAATACAATATTAGGCCATCATTAGAAAAAAATGTTTGCTGTGATCCTTCCCAGGATTTTTATTTGTGGGTAGGTACGTAGTTAAAATATTGTGCGACGTATTCACTTGTTTCATTTGCTTAAGGGCACTGGCCAATAGTGAATACAGAAGAAATATTCAGAGACGTGTATCGATATACAATAAAATATACTGTGTTCTATACCCACATAAGAAATTTTTACATTCCATTTTACCAAAAATATTCGAAATAATATTTTTTTCAAAATTGAGAGAGATGTTACACTGCAACTAATACATTTATAGCTGTGCTATTCCATGTGTGCACAGCTAGCTTGTTGATGATAGCTCTAAAAAAAGATTGGAAGTCTGTACTGGATACAAATATGGCGGTTCGTAAGGCAAGATAGTAAATTCCAGCAACTTCAGCTGCAAAGCATCATCGTCCAAAGTCGTCCCAAAGTAGACAGATTGATACTTATAGGGTCTCTAGGTTCCTGTTAACAGCTACAAAAAAAATCAACTACCATCCATACTAAAATGGCCATATCTCATGAACTACTTGTAGTAGAGAGCTAAAATTTCAGATTTGTTCTTAGAATGGATATAGAAAATATAATGTGAATATGAGACAAATCTGAGACAAAAGTGCGTGGGCCATTCGTTGAATTGAGATGGACTGAGGCCATCCTTAAAAAAGTGTTTGTTTGCTGTGCTCCGACCGACCGTCTAAAAAGGCAGCGACCAATTTTTTTTTATAGCCATTTCGGATTTTTTATTTTTTATTTATTTTTTTAAAATAAAAAAAAAAAAAATTAAAAAAAAAAATTAAAAAGTTTTGTTTTTTTTAATAAAAAATGATTCGTAAAGAAATATTAATGAGGTTATCCACAGACTGCATTATCATACATTGAGATAGGAAATTATGATTTGTAAAATTGCTTAACCAGGACTGTGGCAAAAAAAAAAAGAAGAAAAAAAAAAGACCTACCTACCCACTTAAAAAATTCAGGGTCGGAGCACAGCAAACACATATCTTTTTAAGGATGGCCTGACCCATATACAATGCTCAGTCTGCTTGATGTTACAACACACAATTTCAAAGACATTTCTTATTTTGTAGTTTAAATACTAGTTAACATTGTAATATGTATGCTCTGTATTTTCAATTTGTCATGGTAAATATTGTTGGATAGTTAATTTATTAAAAGGTGGAATAAAAATCATGATTATGTGACAGGGCTTTTTTCCCTTTCTAAACACGGGCCAATATAGCAAAAGACTGCTTTTTTCCCCTCTTTGGCTGAGAAAATTCCCCTAAATTTTTTTTTTCCCCCTCTAACTTTGTCAACATTATGATGTCTGGGATACATTTATAGAAGACAGTTTATCTAAATAAAAATATCTTTTGCATATTTGCACACCCAAATCTTCAATTTTTACCTAATACACTATTGCCCTCTTTATCTCGTAATCGCTTTATTTTCCCCCTTTAACTCGAAAACCGCTTTTTTTCCCCCCTTATTGAAGGGCCTTGGCCTCTTCCCCTATTTCCGAAAAAAAGCCCTCTGTGATTTGTCAAGTAATGTATGTTCAAATTATTGCTTATAATTATGTTCCTTAACGGTGACCTAGTTTTGGATGGAATCGTAGTCGGGATGGACCACCTTGTGAATGCTACACAGTATGTATTATAAGGATCTTTCATGGAGATCCATAACTTATTATAATAATAATAATAATAATAATAAATTCTTTATTTAAAGAAGGATAACACATTATGACATACTATCAAGATACACACATCATATTTTCAATGCGGCCTTCTGTATATAAATTAACAAACATTAGTGTTTTTTAACAATACACTAACAATAAAAGCATTCAATCTTCGACAAACACTCAGTTATATTTGAATATAGAAGAAATCTTAGAAGTCGTACATAATGTACATAATTATATATCCAAGCCAAAAAAAAAAAAATATCATTCATGTTAATGTGCATTTTGCAATAAACATTTTATAATTATATTTAAATGACTGGATAGTAGGAAGAGAACGTATGTCGACCGGTATATTGTTTCAAACGTGTCGACCAAAGTCGCTAAAGGTGTCTTTCATGTATTTAGTTTGCGGTTTTTGTGTAACAAGATCATTTTGTGTAGCTGATCTTAGATCATACCTATTATTACATGAGAATGTCAAAAGTTGTGATATGTAATTAGGAGCTGGGTTGTTTATTGACTTATATATCAACACACCAGTATGATAATGACATCTGTTATGAAAAGAAAGCCACTGAAGTTCAATGAACATATCCTTAGAATTAGTTCGAAAAGGTTTGTTTAATATTATTCTAGCTCCTTCTATTTTTTTGCTTTTACCCCATACAGTACAGCAATAATCAAATGTAGACATGATGTAGGCATAGCCATTATAAAACATAATTTTCATATCATATGTTAAATAGTAAGATATATGTTTCAATAAGGCAATTTTAGAATTGAGTTTGGAACACATTTTGGCTATTTGTACATTCCAAGACAAAGTTCTGTCAACATAAACTCCCAGGACCTTTTGAACTGCGATATTTTCTATACATAAACTATCAAGAGTTAATTTCAATTATCGGCACCAGTGCTCTGCTGAGTTCCCGATGGGAACAGAATACCGAGGGTCGGAAGTTCGCAATCTGAAACGGATACCCATGATTCTTTTTTTGGCATTGCTGTTTCTATAAAAAGGCAGAAAGGTTTTATTGCAAGAGATCATTACATTCTTTCACACCAGTAGCAGTTTTCCAGAGGGAAGACCAGTTTTAATTTCAGGAGATCACATAAAAAATGATTACACATTGTTTTACATGAAATGGAAGAAATTTTTAATTTCAGGAGATTTATATATAAAAAAATGAATACAGTCATGTTTACTGTTTTTCAGAGGAAAGAAAGGTTTTGGTTTCAAGCGACTCATTCTGATGTCTGACCTGGGTGGTGAGTTCGGGGATGATCAGGTGGACACGATAGTTGGCGGTATCAAGAACTCAGGGACAGAACTCAATGTCATGTTAGTATCACTGTAGTGCTCTGTGCTGACTGCTGAAATTATGTAACTGTTGTTTTTTTTGGACAGTCCATACACATTAAGAGCAATATTTCCTGTTTTTTAGCTTGAAAAGCGCTCTCTTTTTTTCCCCCCACAACTTGATACTTTCTTAGTATTTGACTCAAAAATCACTGGTAAATAAACAGAGAATATTATGTCAGTGCCTTTTACTATCAAGTTTATTAGGTGAGGCTTAGAAAACGAAGAATGGCGAGGCTTTGCCGAGCCATTCTTCGTTTTGTGCCGAGCCTAATAAACTTGATAGTAAAAGGCACTGACATAATATTCTATTTATCATGTAGATTATCCATATTTTCTGTATGAATTACTAATATTACCTATTTCTCAGAATGGTACGCTTATCGAGGACGTCGCCATGTTGTTGTTTTTTGTTTGTTTTATGACGTCAGGCAAAGTTACGTGCATGACGTCAGATAACGTTACGTACAATAAACGCCGAGGGATTCCGCATTGATATGCTTTATTGGTCAACTTGCCTAATAAAGCAAAATTTAATAGGTCACCCCTTTATTAGGCAGAAAAGTGCATATTTGCATGATAAATATATAAATATATCACTGAATGGAGCGTGCAGCATACAAAGTTATATTCTTACATGTTTACTTTTGCCAATTCCAGTGGCCCAGATTTTGACGATGATGAGGATGGTGGTGGGGATACAGCTACAGGAGGCGCATCCAACGGAGAGGCGAAGGCCAAGACGCCCCAGCAGAGGGCGGGAGAGGCCATGGTGAAGCACATACTCACAGAGGTGGATGGGGAATGCTATTCCTTCACGTATGTCTGAGAAAATAGTGTTTATTTATAATATACAGTCAAACCTGTCTTAAGCAACCACTCAAGGAAAAGACCAATAGTGACCTTTAAAGGCAGGTAGCTGCTTAATAAAGGTTGATTTATATTAACATTGTTTAAACGGGATATAGAAAATGTGATTGCTTAAGACAGGTGGTTGCTTAATAGAGGTGACCACTAACATAGGTTTGCCTTTAATAGATATACAGATTATCCAATTGATGATTTCGATTACTATTAAACATAGGTTTGGCTTTAATAGATATACAGATTATCCAATTGATGATTTCGATTATGGAGAATTCTTTTTTTTGATGGGAGGCATGCAATTTTCATGAGTGTACGATTCCGAACGAGTGAAAAGAAAGAAACGTTGCCCATTGAGTGAAAGATAAACAATTTAGTACAGCTCCCAGAGAGTTTATGTTCTATTTGGGCAGATATAGAAGTGAAAGTAAGTGAGTTGCTTAAAGCTATGTGCGGCAATCTTGATAAATTTGTTAAAACTTACGGCGTTCCGTTTCTCTACATAGAGTTTTTCTGTGTAACTATTTTCAGATTGTTATTAACGATTGTTTTAATAGTTCAAAGCAAACTGTTTATTGCATATTAGTAATTGTTGATTTAATACATTGCACCACTAATGTATATATTTAAACTAGTTGATAGCATGTACAGAGAAAAGATGAAAAATTCAGATTTTATTATGTTATTTCAGTCTATGCAAGTAAATTGAAAGTTGGATTAATATATGGAGATGTTAATTTTAATGATTAATAACTACTGAAAGATCGCCGTGTGTCCTTTTAATGTCTCGGTAAAAGGATAATAATGAAATAAGGGTAGTTGATGGTAACTGATAATGTTTTGTGCCTGCTGTCAGGCCATATTTTCTTTTTATGGCATATCTTTATTCGTACATTGCACATTTTTTAAATAGTACCGTCAATTAACCAGTTTGAATAATCTACATCTACAATCTACACTTTATTCACAGAGAGGCTCTGCCAGCATTGGCACATTTCCAGTCGCGACAAGTACGACCAACAGCCTGGAAATGCCCGCTAGAGATTAACCCAGAACTGAAAATACCCATCAACGGATATGTAAAGGTTTGCAAATAGTGTAATCCATATATAATTTGTTACAATAGCACTAAGTCCTTCAGATGAGACTTAGAACCGAGGTCTACATTAACAGTCAAATGCACCATAAAGCATAATCCACAATGGGCCTGGAATGAAAATGAATGAATGAATGAATGAATGGTGTTTTACGGCACGTCGACATATAAATATGTCATATTGTGCGCAAAAACTGATGAAAGATGAAGAAACAAAGTAGTAATTAAAAATAGCTGGTAATAATGAAAAAAAAAGATCATAGACTACTGCACTGTGCATGTATATACATGGTAATGTGTTTTTACAATATTTTATAAACATACAATGGTGCTTTAGTTTGATAGTGACAGATTCCCAATTTAAGTAAAAACAAGCGAATTTTCCCAATTGAACGCGTACTGGTGCCATTCCCAAAAGAGTGAAACAAATAATTGCGCTCCCATACTGCAAGTTATGCAATAAATCATTGCGCTCCCATACTGCAAGTTATGCAATAAGTATATTCACACAATAGATGATACAGAACTGAAAATACTGACAATTCATGGTTTTAAATTGTACTGTAAAATAACCTGTTTGTAGTGTTGTTCCGATTAATCAGTTTTATCGATCATCGATTGGTTAAGCCTTTAGTTTGATTAATCGATTACAATTTTTCATGATCAACTTTACTTGGTTGTTGAAAAATATTGGCTAAATTATTTCTTTCTTTGTACAATTTTGCAACAAGTACCAGATAGAGTTTAATTAACATTGTTGAAGTGATGCGGGAAATAATTTCCGAGTGAGAAAGATTCTTGCGATATAGAAACGGCAAGAATATTTCTCACGAGTGAATTATTTTCCGTATCACGACAAAAATGTTAATTAAACTATATAATATATATTCTGTGATGAATTTCTTTCCATTCGTCTTTTGACACAAGTATTCCTTCTTCTGTCACTCCTTTGGCGACAGCGCGGAGTAATATCATGACGTAATATCGTGACGTCTATCGTTTAGTTCATAACAGTTGGCTACTGTGCTATCTTGCACACTAGGCAAGATAGCACAGTAGAGGAAGGGATATGTTATAGATTTTCTCAAACTGAGAAATTTCTATAATTCATCACAGAATATATAATATTAATCATATATCTCCAGGGGGTATCACAACTTACACCTCAAATAAATGCTGGTCAGTTTCATTCAGCTGCTTTATTACCAGAACATAATTGAAATGTGTTTCTTTTCTTTATTATAGTCTGAAAAAGGATTACACTTGTGTTATATTTAGCAGCCATGTTTAATCGATTAATGATCGATCATCGGTCGGTTAAATATTCTGATGATCGATTCCCAACACTACCTGTTTGTATAATGACAGTGGAATCATGCTATAAGTAAACTATGATTCTATGTACATGCAGGTTAAAGACTTCAAACTAAAACAATCGTGGAAGCGTGTGTATGCACGTGACCCAAGTATGGAGGTGGGGACACTAAGGACGTACCATAAGAACGATGAAGAGGAGACAGAAGTAGAGAAAGAAGATATGGTTGAAGGTGCGCACATTCTAGATAAAAACACTGCTGTTGTATAAGCCATAGATTCTCACCAATTTGTTCCCACTAAAGTAAAAGCACAGCTTATTAAAATTTGAAACATTTTTAGGCCTAAAAAATATAGTCATGTTTCCTGTAACATGCCCAAAAACGTTGGACGGTAGGTCAGATTTTTTTTTTAAAGACCATGTCAGTACCAGTTTTTTTTCAAATTATATATAACACCAGAATAGACTTTAAGTTGACTGTATTCCTACCCCAAATCATCTTGGTGTAGCTGTCGAGTGCATTGCGGTCTACAGTAGCTTATGTAAACAACAAGCGATATTCGCAATAGGTCTATCTGCTTTGAAAAACAACATCATGATAATATTGAATGGCAGACATTTTGTGTAATCCGCGAATATGGGTTGCAGGTAAAACGCGTGTTCAGTTGAATTTATTTCTTCGCAACAAATAAATTAAAACATTTATCTTGAGATTTATGTATGCTTTTGACTTTGTATACTTGATTCTGATGAGAAAATCAAACTTCAAATCGACAACTTTCAATGCCAAAAAGACGTATGCATTGAAAATCTAAAACGGAACCGGTCATTGCTAAGCAACAGGACTGGTATAATAATTCATTTTCGTCATCATCGCGATTTTTTTACGGCTGAAAAAACGAAATTACCGTTTTAAAAAATATATAGTCGGGGTAAAAATCACGGTCGGTCGGGTTACAGGAAACAAACATATTTTGTTTTTAGGCCTTACCACCACTTACCTCGGATCAAAATTGTCAAATGGCTAACATGGACCACATTCTCAAATATAGATTGATCACCCAGAGTTAACTAAATATTTTGTAACATTTGTTTTCCATAGAAAAGTTGAGTTATCTGTTTGTAGCTACAAGGAAATCCCATTCAGAAAAAATTAGAGTATTATCTATACCAGGGCTTCTAAAATTTTAAAATGCAAATCGGTCCAGGTTTTTAACTGCCGTAAGAATCGCGCTTATTTTGAAAAAATCACTAAAATCGCCGTACCCCACCCACCATGTCAGCTGCACCATGATTTTTTTCCGTTCAGTCATTGATATAGAGAACTATTTAAAATGTATGTTTGTATTATATTTGTATTATTTCTAACTTACTTTATCACAATTTGTACATTTTAATGACTGACATCATGTCTTCGCTTTACTGAATGAATAATTTTCACTCAATATTAAAATTGTTGATCATTTGAGGAATTGAACCGGAAGTGTCTAATAAACCGGGTAGGTATAAAACGCGGACTAACACGCGCGATCTAGCGGATTATATACGATTTTACATAAATTTGAGTAATATCGTTTTTCATCAATTAGCTTAATTAATACCAAATGTTACGACTAACGCAAACAATTTCGGTCCGACTTAAAAAAAAAACGGTGTCAGGTTTGATCACTTTCCTTAATATTATACTTAAAGTTATTGTAAAAAAAAAATCAAACAAACAATTAACACATCTCCGTATTTTAATGACGCAAACAAATTTCAGTCCCAGCTTTGGCCACTTAAAAAAACAAACCGACACAAGCAAACAGGCTAACACCTTACGACTAACGGTATATCAAAGAAATCACAGACGGTAACACTCGCTTCAGTGAACCAACACTTTCACTGATCACACATCAAAGGCGTGCTACATGGCTATAGACTCTTCCGGAAAACTCCCTACTATCGGTAATGGTTTAGTCCAAATTGACCAAATTGACCTACTTTCGCACAGCGAGTGACAAACAATCGTGTTATGGATCAAAGAATATTGCCGCAATGCATATTTCAAGGAGTGTATAGGGTAATTGTAGATTTTTTAACGACCGATCTAGATAAAATATCTGGGACCGATTTTAACAGAGATTTTGAAAAGAAAATCGGTCCGGAGAAACAGAATTCGGTCTGGGGACCGACAAACCGGCGATTTTAGAAGCCCTGATCTATACTGAACCAAACGGCTAACACACCTGTAGACAATACCTTTAACATTTCAATAATAACTAATTTCATTCTGAACGAGACAAATATCTTGTCAATAACGACTGTAAATTAAAAAAAATCATTGATGTCTCCAATGAATAAGTTTATACATTAAAGGTATTGTCTACTGGGGCATTGGCTGTTTGGTTCAGTATAGTATAACAGCTCCAGATAGAAGCAATGGCCTGCATCGAGTACTTATCAGATCCAAAATGGAAGAGTAACAAGGGACTTGTTCAGAGTAAAAGAAAATGTGAAGACATTTATAGAGTACTTTGTTCCCTTACGTAACAGAGGCCTGTAAAAGGAAGGCCTCTTCCCAATTGAAAACTTCACTGTTTTCTCCCCAACTGTGGCTGATTTTTTTCCCAATCAGAAAGCAGCAGTGTCCTAGATTTTGAGAAAAAGCATTAATATTGCAATGTTTTTTTGTCTGACTGAGAGGCTGGTAATTGTAATAAATAATTGATGAAAATATAAAGCATAGTATTGTCATATTAACTCAATTGATGAAATCTTACATGTTCCCCAAAATGAGAAATAAGCACGTTTTCCCCCCGAAATGGACAGGCCCAGTGGACCTCTTCCCAATTTTGTGGAAAACCCCAGAAGTAATGTAAATTGTGAAAGAAACTGATTAACCTACTATTAAATGATATTTAATCATTAGCTCTACTGATCAGAGATCAGCAGAGCTTATGCCGTGGTGCGGCGTCTGTCGTCCGTCTGTCCGTCTGTCTGTCTGTAAACTTTTTTTTGTAGCGACTACTCCTCTGAAACTACTTGACAGATTGTCATGAAACTTTACAGAAATGTTGATGTGAAATCCAAGATGGCCACCAGATCTAAAAATAGGTTTTTAAAAAACAAGTTTGTAGCGACTTCTTCAAGAAAACTATAAGTGATATTGATATGGGACTTTTTCTGAAATGATCAGCATGACATGATGTTGGTCCTTGTCGAAAATCGTTTTGATTCGACGTTAAACATGGCTGCCAGCGGCCATCTTTGTTTACAGAGTTATATAATGAAAACTTGTAGCGACTACTCCTCTGAAACTACTCAAAGGATTTTCATGAAACTTCACAGGAATGTTGCTCTTGATGTCTAATTGATCCTAGCAAAATTTCAGGTCGCCCGGAAATTCAAGATGGCTGCCATGGCTAAAAATAGATTTTCAAAAAAAAAGTTTGTAGCGACTACTTCTTGAAAACTATAAGTGATATTGATATGGGACTTTTACTAAAATGATCAGCATGACATGATGTTGGTCCTTGTCGAAAATCGTTTGGATTCGATGTCAAACATGGCTGTTAGCGGCCATCTTTGTTTACATATAGTTATCTAGTAAAAACTTGTAGCGACAACTCCTCTGAAACTACTCAAAGGATTTTCATGAAACTTCACAGGAATGTTGCTCTTGTCTTATTGATCCTAGCAAAATTTCAGGTTGGCCGGAAATTCAAGATGGCAACCATGGTTAAAAATAGATTTTCAAAATACAAGTTTGTAGCGACTACTTCTTGAAAACTATAAGTGATATTGATATGGGACTTTTTCTAAAATGATCAGTATAACATAACTTCACAACCCCTGCAGGGATTTTTAAATAACTTGGCACAAGTGATCACCATAAACCCAGGTCTTCAAGGTCAAGGTCACACTTGGAGGTCAGAAGTCAAATTGTGTCCGGTCAATAACTCTGGCATTCACGGACGGATTTTCCAATTACTTGGCACAAGTGCTCACCACAACAAGACGATGTGTCGCGCACAAAATCCAGGTCTGTGTCCCCAAGGTCAAGGTCACATTTAGAGGTCAAAGGTCAAATTGTGTCCACTCAGTAACTTTTGCATGCCTGGACGGACTTTCAAATAACTTGGCACAATGCTCACCACAACCAAATGAGGTGTCTTGCACAAATCCAGGTCCATGGCTCCAAGGTCAAGGTCATACTTAGAGGTCAAAGGACACTTCGGGGGCATTTATCACTTACAGTGATATTTCTTGTTTAATCTTTTATTATAATAATTTACATATTCTAGTTGTGATCATTTATAACAAAACTCATTAACAATACTATTTATAATTAAATAGATAACTTGGACTTGTAATGATCAGTAATGTTGTTTATAATATTCAATAAACACGGAGTAATTGCATGTAATTGTTCATAAATTATACACCAGAGTGGTAAAATAAAATAATATTTTGTTGGGCCCCTAACTTTTGGGCTGGGCCCCTAAAAATTCTTATTCAGGGGCCCAGCTGGCTCCTAGCTAAATAGAGTTAGTCTGTGCCCCTGTAAAGGGTCTGATTTTAATGAGATTGCAATCTGTCAGATAGGATTATAAATCAAGGTTTCGCTTTGTTATATAAAAATGATGAACAATTTCAATTAAATTTATTTGTTTTAAATTATGATGTATTTTGTTTGCAGGACATCGCTATGGCAACACTTTGGTACCTATGACAGACGATGATAAACTTAACATGAAGTATAAGGCAGAGAAGTGCTTCAAAGTACTTGGTTTCACTAAGGCAGACAACGTAAGTTTATGCTTTCAAAGCAGTCAGTTTATATTAAAACGAAAATGGCTCATTCATTCCAGTATGTTTTAATTCCCCAGCCACCGAATGATAAGTGGGTATATAGTGCTGGGCGTGTCAGTCCTGAAAATTGTATATGTCTAATCCCATCTACAGATTTCAAATCATGTAATGTTACACATGCTCCTCACGGTAATATTTTGAACCGCTCAAGTTCTGGTGAATTTTAACAATTTTTTTTATATTGTAGATTTGTTTTCACTTCTACTGTTTTGCAGATAAAAAGACACGAGATGATGGGAGATGGAACCATGCTTGTGGTTGCTGAAAAAGGAGATGAGGTTGGTATACCTGAACTTTCCGTACCTTATTAAAGTACACAGTGTTTCTCTCCTTCCCAAAGACATATTTTGAAAGAGGAAGCCTAAAAAGCTGCTGTAAACGAGAGACCACAAAAGATATTTAATTTAGTAATAGGTATTGATAGTAATAGGTATTGATTTTATTTTGACCCCAGCGCACCTGTTGCCATGGTCGATAACACACTGTTTGAAGGATTTACTAATCTCTACATAAGGCATTCCAGGTTGTTTAGAAAACACTACCTTGTCGATTCTGTGTAAGCACGAGTTTATCTAATTGGACATATTTATGTTACCAATGAATTTATGTATTACCCAGACTGCAGCGGTGGCATTATCAGCACTGATTAACGCGCTGTACGAGACGAACATGTGTGCCATAGTTAGGCGGGTATACGATGCCAGGTCCAGTCCACGAGTCGGCTGTCTGATGCCGCACATCAAGGCAGACTACGAGGTGTGTATCAAAGTCTTGTCATATTCTTATGAGGCTATAATTGAATATATATTTAGAGTAGAATATTTTTTACAGAAAAAAAATGTAATGAAGTGGCCAGAACCTGTGTTTCCTGTAAATGCCAGGAAGCTGGTTGGTGGGATGACTTGATGGGTAATTGGTAGTATGCTTGGATTTTCACGGAAAGCTTATAGTTCAGTTTAATGCGAAATGACACATTTCTTGGATCTTCTAGTCTTCTTGTCTAGTTATACCTGACTTCAATATTTGTGTTTCTCAGCTAGAGCAAAAATGGTGAGAGGACCAGTCTTCTGAAAGTCAACCAGTCACTGTTGCAGAGATTTTGTCTGTCCTTGTCTGTTAGATTTCAAAAATTATGTCTCTTGGATTTCAAAATTCCACAAGACAAGGGCAGACAAATATTTGCAAACCGATTATTATTTATAACCTTCCCAGAATAAATTGTCTTTGATACTGTTGCTAATGTCCACCGTATTTTCAGTGTTTGTACTGGTATGAGCTGCCCTTTATGGAGGACGTACGACAATACACTTTTGGCTCACTGCCTGTCAAGGAAGAAAATCCAACCAATAAAAAATTCAAACCCACAGGTAAGACATTAAAAACAAGAGAACATTTTCACCCAAGTTGTAATTGCCGATTTCTTGCATTTAGTGTGCTATCTTCCTTCATTTGATACTGCTTCAGTTTTGAAAGTTTTTCAACCGGTCATCAGCTTGAGGCTAGTCAAATTTGGATCGAGTCAGCAAAAATCTAATGTTTGTTAGCCCGTTGGACAGCAAGTTAAAACCCATTCTTAGTTTCTGGTCTTAAAGCTTTTTACTATGCCAGTGTTAAGGAACATGGGGTTGAATACAACAGAAATGTCAGAAGACCGTGTTAATGACATGTTATTTTCAGTTGGTCACACTTCCCAGTCATGAACCCAGTGGTTCAACGTGCTGACCACAATCCCTCTAGTCCTTGAGATTTTGTAATCATTCAAATTTGGGCCTTTTGATAAATAAGTAGTGGTGTTCCGATTAATCGATTTGATCGAGCATCAGTCAGTTAAGCCTTTTTCCAATTATTCGATTACAATTTTTCATGATCGAGTTGATGTATACTTGAAATATCTGCTCAGTTTCATTCAATTCCTTAATGCCCAGGACACTTGAAATGTCATCATTATAGTCGGAAAAAGACTTGCACTGGTGTGAAGCCATGTTTAATCGAATAATGATCATCGGTTGGTTGAGTATTTTGATGATCGATCATGAATTTTCAACCGATTCCCAACACCATAAATAAGGCAAAATAAAATTATACCTGTGTTTACTGTAACATTGCTGAAAAAAGTAGGGTAGGGAGGTAGGTAGGCATTTTATTTTATTTTATTTTATTTTTTGGCGAAATTACATTTAAGGTGGCTGGTGTGAAGTCATATGATCCACATTGTATGTGACTTTTATTTTAAAAATAGTTAATCTTTCTAAACATTTTTAAAGTTTACACAGTTTTATCTTCTGTCTACTACTATAATGATGTGTACTATTTCTTTCACGACACTGGTTTATATGCGTGTTATGTATTTGTAGAGGAGCAGCTATCGGCAGTGGACAGTCTCATCACAAGTATGGATCTCAGTACAGCCTCTCAGTGAGTTATCTCCCTTGTTTGCTCAGTACAGCCTCTCAGTGTTATCTCCCTTGTTTACTCAGTACAGCCTCTCAGAGTTACCTCCCTTGTTTACTCAGTACACCTCAGTGAGTTATCTCTTGTTTACACAGTACAGCTTCTCAGTGAGTTATCTCCCTTGTTTATGCATTACACCTTAGAGTTATCTCCCTTGTTTACTCAGTACACCTCAGTGAGTTATCTCTTGTTTACACAGTATAGCTTCTCAGTGAGTTATCTCCCTTGTTTATGTAGTACACCTCAGTTATCTCTTGTTCACACAGTACAGCTTCTCAGTGAGTTATCTCCCTTATTAACACACAATGCACCTCTCAGAGATATGTCCCTTGTTTACTCAGTACACCTCAGTGAGTTATCTCGTGTTTACGCAGTACAGCTTCTCAGTGAGTTATCTCCTTTGTTTATGCAGTACACCTCAGAGTTATCTCCCTTGTTTATGCAGGCAGTACACCTCGGACAGTTGTCTCGTGTTTACAGTACAGCATCTCAGTGAGTTATCTTGCTTGTTTATGCAGTACACCTCAGTGAGTTATCTCTTGTTTACACAGTATAGCTTCTCGGTGAGTTATCTCCCTTGTTTATGTAGTACACCTCAGTTATCTCTTGTTTACACAGTACAGCTTCTCAGTGAGTTATCTCCCTTATTTACACAAGGCACCTCTCAGAGATATCTCCCTTGTTTACTCAGTACACCTCAGGGGAGACTCCTTAGTTTCGAATGAATGTCCATGGGGAATTTCTTATAAAACAGAAATCTAAGAGATTAAAAGCCATGTACAGGCTAGACAATAAAAAAGAAATCCACAAATGTGGTGTTTTTGACTTTAGTTGGACATAATAGTTAATTTTAGTGTAAATAAACTTTTTGTACTGTGACCGGTATATAGGCTGTAAACAAAAACTAGTAACTGGCGGCTATGTTGTAAATGGTAGCTTTAGATTATCATCTCCTGCCTTTCTCCATTCGACATAAGATAACGGGAAAAAAAGCCGGATAAGGTATGTAGAAATAGCATTTTTATGACAATTTGGAGTGTTTGTCATTCAATTATGGATGTGTTATATCTCAAATAAGGGACAGGTATATGCTGCCGTGTGTCTATAAATGTCATGTTTTCCTTTTTTTGAGTGCAGAGTGGGTGGGGTAAATGAATTTTATTTGTAGGCAGGGAAACTGATTTTGTTGCTTTCTAGCATGTATTTGCTATATTTTGAGAGGAAATTATATGGTCTTTCAGGAACAGGGCATGTTTGTTAGTTTTGAAAAATAGAATGCAAGTTATTTAACGTAATTAGTGTACATGTCTGAAAATAGTCTGAATTTCAAAGAAAACTGTAGATTCCGACCTTAAGGAAAATATGCATAGTACCGATTACACACAATTTCAGGTTTAGAACACGGGTTGTAGTGCGTTTTGCTATTTTCAACACAAAATTGCTCCGAAATCATCAAAATATTGCGACATTTTCCATTTTGAGATATTGACACATATTGCCAAGGGAATTAACTCTTTCAGGTAAAAATAGACCATCTCAGTTTTGTTATTTTCCAATGACCGAATGTGAATTTACACACATTTTCCAATTTTATTTTGTAGAAACTATAGTTGGAGCGTGTAAATTGTATGTAATTGTTCATTTAAGTGGGCATTAATGTAGGAGAATAGGTTTCCATATAAGATACCTTGAACTATCAGACCCAACACTAAATTGCACTCTGCTTTGACCAACTCTAATCAGACGTGCAAAATCAGACATACTGGAATAACAGTATTAGACACGCATCAGACTTAAAATATTAAGACTTGAATATCAGCCCTACACTATCAGATGCATGTCAGACTCATATCAGCCAAACAGTTCAGACCCTTATCAGACCTACAATATCAGACACAAAAAACTAATATTGTGTACATATAGGTCTGCATCTCACTGGTATGTTCTAGGTCAGAATCTGATACTTTGTCTTATAAATATGAGTGATAGCATAAGTTTGATGTAATTGTAGGTCTGACATGAGTCTGAAAGTGTAGGTCTGTCTGACATGCATCAAATAGTGAAAGTCTGAATTGAGTTTGATATTTTGGATATTCTGGAATGAGTCTGTCTGACATTCAAAGTGCATATATTGCTCATACAATATCAGACTGATGTCAGACCTACAATATGAGAGCCATGTCAGACCCACACTATCTGACCCACACTACTAGACACACTCATATCAGACCCAAGTCAGACACTCATATCAGACCTTTGATATCAGGCTCATGTCAGACCTTAAATATTGGGTTAGCCTCCAGCATACACAATTTCGTTGGTCTGAGTCTATTTAAAGTTGTGATATATGATAGTGTAAGTAAGTTCTTAGTTAAGGTCTCGTATAGTAAGTCTGACAGTGTAGGTTAGGTATGAGCCATGTCTGGTATGCTGCCTAATTTTCAGTTCACACTACACTAAAACTATCTGGATGTTTTTCGTACATACCGTTTCATTTTTTACTTTATTTTTAATTTGCAGTCTGCATAACCATAGCTGCAGTGACCGTTATGTCTATTATTTTCTCTACAATTTTAACTGAAACGGAAATATTCAATTTCGAGTTTAAATTAAAAAAAACTTTGTAATCACTGATTCATGTCATATTTGGAGTGGCAGCAAAAACAAAGATGGCTAGGTGTTGTTCGCGTTTCTTTTCGTGGTCAACAAAAAAATGGGTAGCTGTTCGTAGCTGTTCATAGGCTGATCTTCTACATATCATCAGAATGTGAACAGTTACCCAGCCATCTGCATGTGTCGCATAGGTGTCACCAAAAACTGTGCATTAATTTTAAGAATTTAAGTTTGGAAACTTGTTTAGTAAATAATCAGCGGACAGTTTGTAGAAATGAAGGCATTTGTAATGGTCACTGTGGCTATAGGCCGTGCCTTCTATGAGAATGGGTAATTATTATGTTGATATGTTAAAACAAAGGCGTGTTTAAATTTTAAATATTTGGATTTATTCCATAGTTATGTTCATGATTGTTAGATGTTACAGTTTCATAAAAATTTGTGTTTAAAAGTTTCCTGTTACTTCAGCGTTTGCGGGATATATAATGTTGCTAAAGCAGGGCAGTACATTGTTTATTGCTGCCCCGCCCTTTTCGACATACTGCTTCTCGGATATACTAATTTTTTATATGAGTCAATTCGAGCCTTACGCGCGACTGAACGCGTTTCCTTTTACCAGTTGTTGACTTTGTCATGTCTGGTATAGGATGCCTCAATGTTTGACAAAAAATCTGCACTATGTCACATGCTATACTGGCGTTGCTAGGCAAGTGTGAAGTTGTTGCTATGCATCATGACGTTGCTGCTATGTAGGCTAAGGGAGACTAATCTAGATAAGTTGTGAAGCAGGTTCTTTATATTTTGAGTTCAGGAATAAAAAAAATTCTATACCCTGAATACTATGTAGATGAAGTACTCAAAAGTACATTAACAACACATATACCAACTTAATTTTGATTCTAAGAAGGGGAAAAAAAGAACAAAAAATACTGATAAATATGAAAATTTTGAGGAATTATAGTGACAAGTTTAAGAAGCTCTGAAATGTCTAAATTCCATCGGATTGGCACAGCTGACGTATCAAAATGCTCGAAATAACTGGAATAAGTGATTTAAAAGTAAAAAATAAAAATTTGAAAAAATATTTTTGCCCTTAAGTGGAGACTCCTTAGTTTCGAATGAATGTCCATGGGGAATTTCTTATAAAACAGAAATCTAAGAGATTAAAAGCCATGTACAGGCTAGACAATAAAAAAGAAATCCACAAATGTGGTGTTTATTTAACTAAAATTAACTATTATGTCATACTAAGTCAAAATCACCACATTTGTGGATTTCTTTTTTATTGTCTAGCCTGTACATGGCTTTTAATCTCTTAGATTTCTGTTTTATAAGAAATTCCCGAAGGAAATTATATGGTCTTTCAGGAACAGGGCATGTTTGTTAGTTTTGAAAAATAGAATGCTAGTTATTTAACGTAATTAGTGTACATGTCTGAAAATAGTCTGAATTTCAAAGAAAACTGTAGATTCCGACCGCAGTGAGTTATCTTGTGTTTACACAGTACAGCTTCTCAGTGAGTTATCTCCCTTGTTTATGAAGTACACCTCAGTAAGTTATCTCTTGTTTACTCAGTACAGCCTCAGAGAATTACTGCCTTGTTTACTCAGTACAGCCTCTCAGAGTGTCATCTCCATTGTTTTAATACACAGTACAGCTTCTCAGTGAGTTATCTCCCTTGTTTACTCAGTACAGCTTCTCAATGAATTAGAGGGCTGGCGTGGCACAGTCAGTAGCGGTCGGGTGGTCCCGTGTATCATTCTATCCTCCGAGCACGTTAAAAACCATAGGAATCTATTCGATAATAAGAGTAGGGCACGGTTCCCGGATTCCTATGTATCCTTACCCTCCCTCTAGGGCGGCTCTAGGTTTACCACCACTAATTACATGTAAACCTCCGAGGTGTAGTCGAATGTAGTTCCTATAATAAAAAGTAATCCCTCCTTTTTCGATGGAAATGGGCATTATAAGTAGGGGAAACCTGCCCATTTCTATTCGATTTTGTGGTTATATGTATAAGAAGCGTATTAATAGGTTTTACTGGATCACTGATGAACATTTTCGAAATTTCGACTATGTTTACACTTTGTGAGCAATGAAAACAGTCGATCAATAAAAACAGCTGTACCCTTGACCTGTTTAGTAAACAAACAAGAACTTTCTTACATGTCTTGTGACCCCACGTTTTCTGGTGATTTTTCAAGTGGAAAAATAGTTTTCTATATGAACATCACTGCTGCATTATCCATACTTGAGTTGAATTTGCAGCAAATCATTAATATGTGACACTTTAACATTGGTGTCTATGGGGAAAATAATTAGTGCTTTCATACCTCTAAATAACCTATACTGTGTTGATGAGCTAACAACATTCAATTCAGTTCTCAGTGAGTTATCTCCCTTGTTTACTCAGTACAGTCTGTCAGAGAATCATCTCCCTTGTTTTAATACAGTACAGGTTCTCAGTGAGTTATCTCCCTTGTTTACTCAGTACACTTTCTCAGAGTTATCTCCCTTGTTTACACAATACAGCTTCTCAGTGAGTTATCTCCCATGTTTACTCAGTACAACTTCTCATAGTCTAGATTTTTATCTGCGACCCTTGGTTGTTTTCAAGACAAACATCTAGAACAGTTCTTCTAAAAAAAAAGACATTTTGCCGAGATTCTGGTATCATTTCTGATTGGCTGATACAGATGCACCTTCTATCGAAGATATACAGAAAGGCAAAATGACACTGAATTAATCAATAAACAAAGAGGGAAACTTCGTCTGTATATCAACAAACTAAATGTGGATGGTCAAAAATACTATAATAAAAAAAAATAATTACAGACACGTGTTTCCGGTTTCAATTTTTTTCTGCACAAAGGGTCAAGACAAACTACAATCAAGCGTCGAAGATGATCAAGACTAAACTTCTCACTGAGTTACAGGGTTCGACACTAACGCTAGCCCGCTAGCCCGAGGCTAGTCACTTTCGAGAAGGACTATTAAAAACTCACAGTTGACAAGCCCGACGGGCTAGTTGTTTTTATTATGATCTTATATGATCCTGATGCTGAAAATTGCCACTGATTGGCACTTTTTTCTTTGAGGGAGCAAAATGCTGAAAAATAACCCGCGTTTTATACATATCCCCACATCTTTTTCTGTAGAGACGCTAGCATTTCTATCACTGTATTAATTTCTAAGCATTTTATTGACATGATGGCCTTCACATTGTAAACAAACGTGGCGATATTTAAATACGGAACACTGTCTCCATCAAAACAAACGAAAAACAGAATAGGAAAAGCGTCATCAGCAAAAAACAACATGATTCAAATAAACACATTCGTGTGTATTTTAGCCATCGTGTAAGTGCCTACAGAGCCCTTTTCCCAGTTCCCAGTCGGCATGACTTTAAAAGAAATTTGATTGTAGAAAATGCCTTATGCAGGCCGCTGCAAAGAAAGGTATAATGGCCGTGGCTTATAAATAAATTTGACTATTACCTAGTCACAAAGCTGTTGTCTTGCAATATTTACAAGCAGTACAGTCATATAGGAAATGCAACCTCAGCTATAGATGGAGCCGGATTATGAAGTTTCTACTCAGACATGCCTTTGCGAGGGAGAGAACCCACGCTGGTCAGATGTCTGTCTATAGCTCCAAAGCCTGGAGGCCTTATCCATGGAGCTGCCAAGCCATGATATTTTGGTATCTTTTTATTTTGCCGCAAAAGAGTTAAAGGAGGACTAGTTGGTTTTAAGAAGGGCTAGTAGAAATAAGAAGGCACTAGCCCTGTAGGCTAGTAGTCATAAAATGTTAGTGTCTAACCCTGAGTTATCGTCATTAGTATCCCAGAACAGACACTTCGGAAATATGTTGAATACCTAGTATTACCGCCCCTTTTTTCATTAAATTTTTCGTTAAAATATCTCGTGTGTCTATCTCCTCCCACAGTTTTCCTCCGTTTCAAATTTTACGTTTTACGATTGTTTTCACTGGGGGCATCCGTGTCCCATGGACACATTTCTAGTTAATCATTGAAATGTATGCTTGGAACATGAGCATAGACCCAAATAATTAAGAAGTAATAAATATGTTAAGTAGAAAAAAATCTTTTTTTTATTTATTGTTTGTAAACATGGTGGGAATGCTTTACTTAATCTGTGTTGCTCACGTGATATCCATTAGTGCATTGTGTTTTGACTACAGTGTGTCATCACCTAACTATCCTGTTTAGGTCAGTCGGGAGTGAGTTTGTCTTACCCGCAAGTATAATTTTAGTGTGGGCTTGGAGTTCAGTCCCACAAAGTGATACTGTGTTGTTTTTTCGTATCGCTACTGAATTCTGCCTAAACTTCTATTCAGTAAATATTCAATAAAGGTAGGTGTGTCATTTTTGTCAACATAAATATTTTGTTTTTCATTAGCTAATGCAGCTTTAAAGGGACACATGGCAATCTTGATTTTTTTTAAAAACTCACGTCATCCCGTTAGTTTTTCTCTTAACTTGCATTTGTTCAATCATTAAGTTTTCTCTTAACTTGCATTTGTTCAATCATTAATACTAATTATTAGAATAGTTCAAAGCAAATTATTTTTACATATTACTTACTTTTTATAATATTGCACCAATATTATATTTAAAATTTGGTAAAATATTGAAGAAAACTGAAATATCGTTATTATTTTTTTAATTATATGCAAGCATTTTTAAAGTCAAAATGATGCAGGATAAGTAAATCGAGGAACACATTTTAATAAAATGAATAAAACTCAAAATTGCCATGTGTCGCTTTAAGGTTGGAAATAAACATAATTATATTGGCTTCACAAATATCAGAGATCACGACAGTAGGATAAAACAATTAAAACTTAAGGAAAGTTTATTTAAAATATAAAACTATATTGAATGAGCCTAAAAATCTCTTTATATATTCTTCACAGTAATATGTGCTATCCAAGGGTAATTTATTCGTTCTATGCCTGATAACCAAAATCTGCAATGACCACAATTTAAGAGCTCGATATCAAGGTGCTAACACCATATTTTGATTGATGTGATATTTTGAATTGGAACATTTTTCACAATTTTAGAAAACGTCTTAGGTACCCCCTTTAAGTTAAGTATATTTAATGGTACTCTATGATTTGTTTTGCAGGGATGAAGAAGGAGAGCCATGTGAGGTGTTGAAACCAAAACTTACATTCAACCCTTACTTCCAGAGATTATACCAGGTGAGAGGTTAAAGTAGCTATGCCGCCAACAACATTCAAATTGTACAACATACATACACCATTTCTAAACATACTGACGGCAAGGAATATATATAACTTACATATTTTGAGAATTCAAACTCTATAGACATAGTATAATCCGGTTTAACCAGCCAAACCAAACACCAAAACTGGATCGCCGAAGTTACCAACTCATAATTCATAATTTGTTTTACACATATTCAGTCATGGGTATTTTAAAAACCTTTGACTAAACCTATACTTTTAAGCGACACTTATATACATTATTATATGACCTGGCTTGGAATTCACCAACCATTCTTGAGAATATTCTTAGACTTAAGCCCAAGTATGCAATTTTCAATTACAAATATTTCTAAAAGTTTAACGGATAAACGTTTATGACAAGCTACCATGAATAAATATGATAAATACTAACAGATAGCAACTTCATATGATTGTTTATCTTTGAACGTCTTGGGGGGATTTTTATGAACGAAATTTGAGTACTTGAGCTCAAGCTAAGAATATTCTCAAGAATGGTTGGTGAATTCCAGGCCTGAACACATGTTCTTGATGAACGGTTTTGCCGTGCACATTTTGCTGTTATTTGGCGGTTAGTTTCTTTAATGAAACCAACCCTTACATATTCATAGCCGTGTAATAGTTATTTAAAAATAAACAAATATCAGATTTGTCGAAAAAGTAATGGGTTGCCGTGAGTTTTAAAAAGTGCCTTTAACATAGGGTGTCAGAACTTTGTTGTGTCGCCTGCGTAGCATTGGAGACACTTAGGGATCACTTTGTCTGTCGTTCCGTCGTCGTCCGTCACACTTTAACCTGCAACCCATAACTTGAAAAGTATTTGACGCATGGTCGTGAAACTTCACACATCTTCATCTTACCTCAAGGAATGTTATAAAACGTTAACGTACTAATAAGCACATAGCAGGTGACACAAGTGTTCTATGGAACACCCTTCTAGTGTTGATAAAAAAAACGTCAAGTCAAACGAGGGCCATAACTATTATACAGTTCTTGTCTCGCCTTTTCAAAGAAAAAAAAGAGACATAGGTGTTGCTTTTCCGGCGAAGGCATCATCGTTTAAGTTTTGCATTTAGGTCATTTTCCCGACAAACTGTATGCGCTAGACTTTTCAAACTTTGCTTATAGTTGTATCTTGGGTGGTACATCGCAACGTGACAAAGCAAATGTGAAAGTGACCTTGACCCTCCAAGCAAAGGGCAGATAACTTTGTTACATTTTAATCACTTTCTCATGAACTATAATTATGCACTAGATGCTTTAAACATTGTTTATAGCTTAATCTTTGGAAGACAAAACATTCTATTTTGACATAGTTCTGTCTTTGGTAATGCATCTTTTTGGATGCATGGATTTCATCTATGACCTTTACCTACTTTTTGGAGCTGATCTGTCTTTGGTAATGCATCTTTTTGGATGGATGGATTTCATCTATGACCTTTACCTACTTTTTGGAGCTGATGACATTTTTTATAGAATGGCATTTTGATTTTAAACAAATGCACTGCAATGTCATCTCAGCAGACGGTGAACTCCATTGCTTTTAGTTATTAAAATGTTTACAAACTTCATTTTAATAAGCACCGTTAAGTCCTGCCCCCGTTAGGTGAGACATGTGATCTGTGGATTTCTTGTATCATGAATTGCAGCATTTTTAAATGTAAAAAAAGCCTGATTGACGGTTTTATAATCCCAGGATATTGTAATGGTTTATTTTTTCTTCCTTTCCATCCATTTTTAATCCCATAAAATTACAAATTGTGTTACTAAGTTGACACATAATTAACATGTTAACCTTATATATAGAGGCATTCAGATCATCGATGTATGTATTCATTTTGTATTAATGATTATATATTGCATGAACATTGTACATTTTTGAAAATGTATGTACTGGTATTATATTTTATGTTTTGAGAAATAAAACATTAACTAAAAAAAAAGAGAACATTTATTTGTCTGGGGTTTAATGTAATTTTCCAGCACATTTCAGGCTATGTATGACGGTTACCCACTTATTCCTGGGTAGAACCAGTCCTGTATACCTCCCGCCATCCATAAGAATCAACACTTTCTCACAAGTTGAGCTGCCAGTGGTACTCGAACCTGCAGAAGGTTTATAACGTAACGTCGATAACCCTTGACCACGTGTGCGCTGAATTTATTACCCTCAATTGCAATGTAATGATATATATTTCAGTGCTTACAACACAGGGCCCTCAACCCGGATGATGCCCTACCTGATTTGTCACCCGTTATAGCAAACTATCTAAAGCCTCCCACTGAGGTTATTACCAAATGTTCTGACGGTCTCGACAAAATACAGAAGAAATTCAAGCTCGAGGTTGTCAAAAAGAAAGAAGAAAAGACGGGAGAAAAAATGTTTAAAGACGGGTATGTTTATTTTTTTAGTGAAGGTTGTTATTGTTTAAATATGGAAAGGGTAGTGGACATGATTTTTTTCCCAAAATGAAATGGTATACTCAGTACATTCAAAAACGCAACATGAACACGCTACTCTAGTAATGATCCTTTTATTATATACCTCCTACATATGATTAAAAATCAGAAATATTTACATTTCTGTTGCAATAAAGAAGGTTTCTAAATATTTCAAGGCTTAACATATCTTATTATATTTGGGGGTGTAGCTACAGCTTACAAGTTAAAGGCCCAACTGCCGTATAAAAGCCGTATAAAATCCACTAGATGGAGGTGGGGCAGGTTTTTCATTTAAATTTGTACATAGTTAAATCAGGGACACCTTTTTCAAAATATTGAAAATTCCACCTCATAAAAAAATTCAATATTTGGCACAGAAGTAGTCTGATATTAAACAATTGTATTAGTAAAAAAAGTATCTCTTATTCCTAGTTTCAAATATTTTTTTTATAGGTTATATAATAAATTTGGGGATTGAACCTACGACCTTCCAAATGCGATGCGGACGCTTGACCATAAGGCCATGCTACAGATTATAATAGTACTGAAATACCATGATGTAGACACGTGGCACGATAAATGGCAATATAAATCGAAATGTTCATGTTTTCTATTTATTATTGCAGCTACAAGAGACTGGCTTCAGCCCCATCACAGGTTTAAATGAATGACTACTTAGTATTGATATAGATAAAAATAACAGGAATAGAATGAATGAACTTGACACACATGATAGGCAGTTACAATATATAGAGGGTCTTACATTAGTGTCTGTTTAATACTGGAAATTATAACGAGTTAGATAAAATTATATGATGCGGGACTGTGCTGAGCATCATATCAGTTTTATTCACAAGTTTAATAAATTCACTATCAAATAGGCACAAATGTGAGATTCTATTTTAATATCATATAACTCCAAAAAAGCCTCATTAGAAATATGTATTATAGTAGCTGCCTGTATATAACGTTGTTGTATGATGACCTCATTTGTTGACTTGGTATTCTCCATACGACACCAAACAACGGAACTACATCGTCGATTTCCGTAATTTTGAATTTTTTAAAGTTACGGAAATTGACGAGGCAATTCCGATGCACACCATGCTGAATGGAAAAGACAGAACGATGATTTGGCCTTCATTTGCATATTTATCACACTAGTGTAATTGATTTTTACAGTGAAGCTGGTGAGCCAGCAGCCAAGAGGGTGAAAGTGGACGACAATCTAGATGGTGGTATGGAAGATTTGGCCAAGTCTAAAGTAACTGAGGTAAGACAAGTTAGCATATGGAGTGCATAAAAATATTTTGGATATAAGTACTGTGTGGTAGCCTTCAAGCATGTTGTATACGCCTAGAGGCTGTCAGCATTATCTGTATTATGAACTTTATGACCAGTCAAGTACCTTTACAGATAAAGCTCCTCAAATACATCCAGTGGAGTGCGTCTGCATCGCATATGGAAGGTCGTAGGTTCAATCCCCAAATGTACTCGTAGCTCCCATGCTTGCCGTTCATCATAAAAACGGGTAATTCTAGGACAGTGTCAGTATAGGTGTAGGTTTTACACATTGTATATTGCCGCAGTGTATAATTAAAATAAATTACATCATTGTAAAACATGTTTAATTTGATTAGCATGACAGACACTTATGGATCACTTTGTGCTCTTCTATCATCGTGCATGGCAGACACTTAGGGATCATTTGGTTTGTCGTTCATCGTCATCGTCTATCACACTTTAACCTGCAACCTAACCTTGGCCATAACTTAAAAAAAGTATTTGACCTATGTTCCTAAAAAGTTCACATACATCATCTTACCTCAAGAAATGTTGTTACACATGATCAATAACTCTGAATTTGATTGTGACAGAGTTATGCTGCTTTTCTGGAAACTTTAACCAACAACCTAACCAAGCTCATAACTCGCTGAAATAAACACATGGTAGGCGACACATATGTTCTGTGGAACACCTTTTTAGTTAAAAAAAACAAGGTCATACATTTTGCGAGTACAATGAAGTAACTGAGTAAAAAACTTGTCTGTTTGCCAGGTTGGATCTACAACACCAGTTGATGACTTCCTGGCTATAATCAACAGGAAAGATGAAGATAAGTTCGAAGAAGGTACCTCACTTAATTATTTCAGTATTTATCCAGGCAACATGTCATAGAAGCGATGGTTTCCTTTCCAAAATTATTTTTTGTTTTTAGAAAAATCATTTCATATCATTTCCTTCTCAAAATATCGCTTTTAGAATAATAGGTGTAAACAGTTGCAGTATAAACCACACTGGATATATTGGGAGTAAAGCTGTAGTGGTAGTTATGCAGTAAAACTTTTCTTATAAAAATAATTTGTATATACGTATACCTTTATACCAATATTTAAATATGTTTTTGTCTACCAGTCTGCACTATAAGTTATGTTAATTATTAAGGGATTACCTTCTTTTGTGGAATTAGTAATTTCTGAACAATAAAAACACAAGTTTAAAATACAATTTTGAATTTATGAGATGGCTGTCTATTGCGTTTAAAAAATGTACAGGTGGGCTAGACTACACCCATGGAGATCGGTTGCATAACTCTGTATTGGTTCCCAAACTCTGTATCGGTTCCCTAACTCTGTATTGATTCCTTTACAGCTTGTGGACAGATGAGGAAGAGAATAGAACAGATAGTGCTGGACTCGTTCGGGGACCAGTTTTATGACAAGGCCTTCGACTGTCTCAAATGTCTCAGAAACCAGTGTATAAAGGTACGCAGCTTGTATTACTTTGAATTTGGTGCATGGAAAGGGTGATTAGTTAAAGGATCATCAGGCATAAATTGTTAAATTAACCCTGAAATTAACCCTGTTGCGTAAATCTTTCTTGCAGGCTATTCCATTAAAACATATCTGGGACCCCAGGAAGGCAATTTAATAAATATCTATAATTGAACCCTGTTTTCCGGAATTTGGTTATTTAAACTGTATTTTGCATCTGTTGGTGGGTGTTCATTTCAAAAGTGCCTTCCTGGGGTCCCATGTATGTTTTAATGGAATACCCCCTAGGAAGTATGATGTATAAATAAAATAAAATTCAGGGTGGGTAAGGTAATAAGAATCTTTCATGAGTATCCGATTGATTGATTGAATTGGATTTTATAGTCGCACCAACAGCTAAGGTCATATGGCGACTTTCCAGTTTCCATTGGTGGAGGAAGACCCCAGGTGCCCCTCCGGGCCATTTTCGAGCACAGGCGGGCACCTGGGTAGAACCACCGACGTTCCGCAAGCCAGCTGGATAGCTTCCTCACATAAAGATTCCTAGGCCCCTGAGGGATCGCATGAGTATCCGATGAAGATCGGGAATTCCAACATGTGGTATGATTGTAATTGTATAATTATAATTGAAGTAACTACTCCTCAAAAACCATAAGGGATATTAATGTGGAACCTTACCAAAATGACTGGCATGACTTGTAGCTGGTCTTCAACAAAATTCGTGGACATCTATGTTTACATAGAGTTATATAGGAAGAACTTGTGGCGACGACTGAAACTACTTGATGGATTGTCATAAAATTTAACAGGAATGTTGCTCTTGATGTCTAGTTGGTCCTACGTAAAAAATCAAGTTGGTCGAAATTTCAAGATATCCACCACTGTTAAAAATATACTTATCCGGATTACGTAGCACATTAAGGTTTATAGTTTCAATCTGTCCGTCCGTCCGTCTACGTGTTTTGACATTTTGGTTAAAGTATTTGTTTTTCTTCATTTCTCAAAAATGAATAGTCGGAAAGCTTTGAAACTTGGCACACGTGTTCATTATCATTACCAGGGCTTCTAAAATTTTAAAACGCAAATCGGTCCAGGTTTTTAACTGCCGTAAGAATCGCGCTTATTTTGAAAAAATCACTAAAATCGCCGTACCCCACCCACCATGTCAGCTGCACCATGACTTTTTTCCGTTCAGTCATTGATATAGAGAACTATTTAAAATGTATGTTTGTATTATATTTGTATTATTTCTAACTTACTTTATCACAATTTGTACATTTTAATGACTGCCATCATGTCTTCGCTTTACTGAATGAATAATTTTCACTCAATATTAAAATTGTTGATCATTTGAGGAATTGAACCGGAAGTGTCTAATAAACCGGGTAGGTATAAAACGCGGACTAACACGCGCGGACTAGCGGATTATATACGATTTTACATAAATTTGAGTAATATCGTTTTTCATCAATTAGCTTAATTAATACCAAATGTTACGACTAACGCAAACAATTTCGGTCCGACTTAAAAAAAAAACGGTGTCAGGTTTGATCACTTTCCTTAATATTATACTTAAAGTTATAGTAAAAAAAAAATCAAACAAACAATTAACACATCTCGGTATTTTAATGACGCAAACAAATTTCAGTCCCAGCTTTGGCCACTTAAAAAAAAAAAACGACACAAGCAAACAGGCTAACACCTTACGACTAACGGTATATCAAAGAAATCACAGACGGTAACACTCGCTTCAGTGAACCGACAGAACGCGTGATATACTTTCATTGATCACACATCAAAGGCGTGCTACATGGCTATAGACTCTTCCGGAAAACTCCCTACTATCGGTAATGGTTTAGTCCAAATTGACCAAATTGACCTACTTTCGCACAGCGAGTGACAAACAATCGTGTTATGGATCAAAGAATATTGCCGCAATTTTTTAACGACCGATAGATAAAATATCTGGGACCGGTTTTAAAAGAGATTTTGAAAAGAAAATCGGTCTGGGGACCGACAAACCGGCGATTTTAGAAGCCCTGATCATTACACAATGTTATATGACAAGAACCATAACTTGTCATATTTTTTACCTGAATTATCCCTACTTTTTACTTAGATTTTTCAGTTAAATTATTGAATTCACAATCTGGCAATCTCATTACTGTTTATTTATATACAATTTTGTGGCAACTACTGCTTAAAAACCAAAAGGGTTTGTGTGTTGAATATGTGTTATTGATTTGGTACCTTTACCAAAATGACTGGCATAGCATGAATGTTGGTCCTAAATAAAAAAAATATTTGATGGCAAACATGGTCACCAGCAGCCATCTTTGTTTACACAGAGTCATATAGGGAAAAGTTGTGGCAATTACTTCTCTGAAACTACCTGTTTTTTTTCGTGTTTTTTTATGAAACTACAGGAATGTAAGTTACTCTTATTACAAAAGTGATTTTTGAGAAATCTTAAAAAATATTTCAAAATTACTTAAAACAGGCCTCTTCCAAACATGGCCACAAAAAAAATGTGTATTGTTTAATGATTAACAAACACTATCCCTTCAAGTAATGACAAACATATAAAAAGTCATGATACCATTCCAAGATTTAGCTGTTCAGGATCTCCTGGAGAGCGTTTCAAGGTGATGGAACTTTTGTTTATTCAAAACAATCTGCCACAGTTTTTAGCTCTACTGATCAGAGATCAGCAGAGCTTATGCCGTGGTGCGGCGTCCGTCGTCCGTCCGTCCGTCTGTCTGTCCGTAAACTTTTATTTGTAGCGACAACTCCTCTGAAACTACTAGATGGATATTCATGAAACTTTACAGAAATGTTGCCCATAAAGTCTAGTTGATCCTAGCAAAAATTTATGTTGATGTGAAATCCAAGATGGCCGCCAAAGCTAAAAATAGAGTTTTAAAATACAAGTTTGTAGCGACTACTTCTTGAAAACTATAAGTGATATTGATATGGGACTTTTTCTAAAATGATCAGCATGACATGATGTTGATCCTTGTCAAAAATCGTTTTGATTCAACGTTGAACATGGCTGCCAGCGGCCATCTTTGTTTACATAGAGTTATATAGTAAAAACTTGTAGTGACTACTCCTCTGAAACTACTTGACGGATTGTCATGAAACTTTACAGGAATGTTGCTCTTGATGTCTAATTGATCCTAGCAAAATTTCAGTTCTGCCAGAAATTCAAGATGGCTGTCACAGCTAAAAATAGATTTTTAAAAAATAAGTTTGTAGCGACTACTTCTTGAAAACTATAAGTGATATTGATATGGGACTTTTTCTAAAATGATCAGCATGACATGTTATCAACCCTTGTGGAAAATTATTTTGATTCGACGTTAAACATGGCTGCCAGTGGCCATCTTTGGTTACATAGAGTTATATAGTAAAAACTTGTAGCGACTACTCCTCTGAAACTACTTGACGGATGTTCATGAAACTTCACAGGAATGTTGCTCTTGATGTCTAGTTGATCCTAGAAAAATTTCAGGTCGGCCGGAAATTCAAGATGGCCGCCACAGCTAAAAATAGATTTAAAATAAATAAGTTTGTAGCGACTACTTCTTCAAAACTATAAGAGATATTGATATGGGACTTTTTCTAAAATGATCAGTATGACATGATGTTGGTCCTTGTCGAAAATCGTTTTGATTTGACATTAAACATGGCTACCAGCGGCCATCTTTGTTTACATAGAGTTATATAATGAAAACTTGTAGCGACTACTCCTCTGAAACTACTTCACGGATTTTCATGAAACTTCACAGGAATGTTGCTCTTAATGTCTAATTGATCCTAGCAAAATTTCAGGTTGGCCGGAAATTCAAGATGGCCGCCACGGTTAAAAATAGATTTTCAAAAAACAAGTCTGTAGCGACTACTTCCTGAAATCAAAATCAATCAGTAGAGCTTCAAGGTCATTGACCTCTTGTTTTTATTTTAGAAATTAGAAGCCAAATTATTCAACAAATACATGAAAGAATTCAAAGAAACATTGATCTCAAAGGCACGAAGGGACTTCTTGGATAGAATATGTAACGGTAGGTGGTTTTCATTGATTGGTTAACTCCAATTAGAATTCAACAGATTGTTAAACATTTGTTAAACATCAGACTTTATTGTAAAAACTTGACAAGTTAATAAACTATGTTCTTCAAATTTAAAAAAACATTGACATTGTAATTAATATTTCGAAAGATAATGGTTTGTATGAAACTGGAAATGTCAGCCGAAAGTGCCTTCATCAGAAACCTTAATTGAATTTTAAAAGTTACGTGCGTAAATTGTGTCTAGCACGAACACCGATTGAGTTTCCAGAGAAAAGATACATATGGAATTACAAAGTTATTAATTCTAGAGTTTCCTATCGAATATATATAAACTGGTTGATAATTTCTACCCAATTCCATGAACCATGGCAATCTTGGAAGAATTTATCACACGTTAAAATTCTAGCTTAACACAATTTAACACAAGTTGAAATGTTTTAAATTAAAGTACAACTGTTTTAAGAGACCACCTGTGTTGGGAGACCCTGTTTCACTTTCCTTCAGTTAAAGTACAACTGTTTTAAGAGACCACCTGTGTTGGGAGACCCTGTTTCACTTTCCTTCATTTAAAGTACAACTGTTTTAAGAGACCACCTGTGTTGGGAGACCCCGTTTCACTTTCCTTCAGTTAAAGTACAACTGTTTTAAGAGACCACCTGTGTTGGGAGACCCTGTTTCACTTTCCTTCAGTTAAAGTACAACTGTTTTAAGAGACCACCTGTGTTGGGAGACCCTGTTTCACTTTCCTTCAGTTAAAGTACAACTGTTTTAAGAGACCACCTGTGTTGGGAGACCCTGTTTCACTTTCCTTCAGTTAAAGTACAACTGTTTTAAGAGACCACCTGTGTTGGGAGACCCTGTTTCACTTTCCTTCAGTTAAAGTACAACTGTTTTAAGAGACCACCTGTGTTGGGAGACCCTGTTTCACTTTCAGTCTCTTAATACAGATTTGACTGTAAAACAATTATGAAAGAGATGTCCTGTGATACACTGTTGAACCATTATTGCAGAGAAACAGGGCCTGATATCAAAGCTGGAGTGCGAGGACGGGGCGTCGGAAGATGAAGTGAAACTGTTCGGAAAGGGTGAGGACTTGCAGAAGGAAGAACAACCAGCGGACGAAGATTCCGATGACTTGGTTCGTATAGATTAGCAGTTTTCTTTTTCCTATGGTTTTTAGTGTTGCCCCATTGCAGTGGCTGGACATGTAGGGATTCCTCTAACTCTTCTGAACAATAGAACACTAAACGGGTAAATCAGGTATATAATAAGTATGATAATATTGATTGTATATGTCAGTGTGTGCCATTATATAATTATTGCATTATGCCTGCATATAAAGTTAAGGTCATAAAGTTTGGCATAGTTTGTGTCATATAACAAGTCTATATCACCTAGCATAAATGTACTGAATGTTTATAATTTATAAGAAATAAAGCATCACAAGAGAATAAAAATCCTAAACGTATATACTCCCTATTTTTTATGACCTCGAAAGGAGGGGGCAAATAGTAATTCCTTTGTTTGTCTGTCTGAAGGAATCATGTCATAACCATAACTTCAAAACTACTAAAGGGGATTTCATGAAACTTCACACAAATGTTAATCACAATGAGAAGATGTGTCAAGCAAGAATCGGGTCATTTTCATACCGATAGAAAATACATATTCTCTTCAAACTTAGACCCCAAAATACAAGAATTTCAGAACTGCTTGAAAAGTTGGCAACATAGAAAACTAACACTGCTAGGGAAAATTACTTTTTTAACAAGTTTTGCGTTTCCAAAACTCATCTATCCACTAGCTGTTTTACCGAATCTGCCAAAAGAGAAAATCAAAATGATTAATAATATTATGTATAATTCTTTGGGATAATAAACCAGATAAAATTAAAAGAAGTACAGTCATTCAAGATTATGAAAACGGAGGAATCAAAATGATCGATGTGAATAAATTTTTAAACTCATTAAAAGCCAGTTGGGTTAAAAGAATACTGGATAACACTAATAATGGAATTTGGAAAAAAATAGACACGGATAAACTTGAAAGATGTGGAGGAACGTTTTTATTCGAATGTAATACTGATAAAGCTGATATTATCAAATTGTTCCCAGAAAATGATTTTCTAAGAGATGTACTTATTTCATGGAAGGATATACAAGGAAGTTATAATTATACAAATATCAGTAAAGAAATTATTTGGAATAACTCAAACATAAAAGTCGGCTACAAAACATTATTTATTAAAAGATGGTACACTAGAGGAATAAAATATATTGAGCAAATCTTTGATTACAAAAAAAAAGATTTTTACACCTTTAAAGGGACAATGTCCGTAACTTTTAGCTTATAAAACACACACTTATTATGTTCGCAAAAATTACACAATAATAATTATTGAATATTTACTAATTAAAAGCAAGATTGACAGAATTCAATCGCGGTACAAAAAAAAGAAAAACCGCTTTGGGCATTTGAACTCGCAGCCCGAACTAAAGATACACTCGCGGTAATGAGCGTGAGTGTGAAGTTGTCCACCGCTCCCGACTGAGCTAAGCGGGCTATACATATTTCGCAATACATACTATGGTGAAAACCTAATGCGCTAATGAAATTCACGTGATCGTAGAAAAGGTAAATATTGTGGGTCCCACTTTATTTACAAATAATAATTAAAGCTTCTTTTTTTTAAACTCACGAATGTATTACTACAGACTTCTTAGGGTCTATCCTCATGTTTTCATGTATACATTTCACTTAATAAAAGTCAGACGGTTATTTGGTTATGCTCAGTATCTGCTTACTTACGGACAGTGTCCCTTTAAGGACTTTAGAGAACTATATCAGGTTCCTGAAGCTGACTTTTTAAAATATGCATCAATAATAACATGTATTCCAAAGGAATGGAAAATGCAACTTAAAAACGAATGAATTAATGAAAATAGAAATGAGACGATGCTTGAAAAACTTCTTGGCTCGAAACAAACAAGTTTCTATATGACTATCAAGTAAAACAGGATTATACAACAAATAATAAACCACAACTAAAATGGGAAAATTTATTTCAAAATATTAAGTGGGAAAATGTATATACTATAGCAATAAAAGCAACAATTAATACAAAACTAAGAAACTTTCAATACAAGTATGTTATGAGAATAATTCCAACAAGCAAATCTCTGCTCAAATTCAAGATGGTCAACTCAAATCTGTGTGAGTTTTGAAATATGAATATAGAATCAGTAAACCACCTTTTCTGGGAATGCATGCATACGCAACATTTCTAGTCAGAACTTCCTTATATCTAAAAAGCATACACTTGAACTTACCTTTGGACTTAAGAACAATCTCATTCGGAATCGAAAAAACAGGAGATATGGTAAATGTAAAAAAATTCATTATAATTAGCGCAAAATATTTTATTTTTACAAACAAATGTTTAAAAACAGTGCCAATGTTTTGCAGATATAAAAACTATTTATATAGACAAATTGAAATCGAACGACAAATAGCTATGAACCGAGATAAACTAGAAATTCACGATAAAAAATGGCAAAAATTCCGAGACCACTGAAGTACACTATGTTTTAATATATTATACGTATTATTATTGCATATATCAAACTTAAAGAAAGTGACAAACCACTTTACAGACATAAAAAGGGAAAGCATTATCTATTGTTCTATCCTTTTTCATCTTATTACTGTCCTTTTCACCTGCTGGTAAAAACTTCCTTCTTATCTCTTTCTACTGATTTTTGTATAAATCTATCCACCTCTTTTATCATCTTCCTCCTTTTCTTTCTTTTAAAACTCTCTTAACCATAAACATAAACTATTTCATCTATGTTTATAATGTACTGAATTGTAATAACATGTCATGTACCAAATGATGAAATAAAATAGTTTATTACAAAAAAAAGAAAAGAATCGGGTCCTTACCTCAAAGGTCAAGGTCACACTTGGAGGTCAAAGGTCAAATTGTCACTTACTGGTGACATTTCTTGTTAAACTTGTTTAACTTTTAAATAAGTGTGAAGTTAGAATCTTAGATATTTTCTTTTGTGTTGTCAATTGTGTAGCTATTACACATTTATTAAACAATTTTATTTTAAAAACTCTTGACAACAGCGAGTATATATGCTAGATTTAGTTGTTGCATATAATTACGATGCTCTCTGAAAATTAAAAATAGACTACTTTCAGCCTTGATTTAGAAATGGTTGTCTCCATTAAAAGATATATATTTCCAATTAAAAGATACATATTACTTGCATATTATGTATCTTCAGTAAAAACAACAATAATATTTACGTTTTTCAAGTCAGAAATCTCAAATAATATGAATATTTTATTTAATTTCAGCTTGGTGAATTGTAAAAGATAGCAGCAGCTTACTTGTTATGAAAGATAAACTTGATGCACTCTGTGTGTCTGCGAATGAACAACTAGCGTTCGATCACAAAGACTGTGCAGCCAAAAGGATGGACCAAACTGTTGTAGCTACTGTACTGTGGAGCTTATAGTGGCTGTAGAGGAAGAATTGCAATAGGATAATATTTTTAAGGATTGGTTTGTTTAAAGTAGCTATCCCACCATCAACACACATTTTGCAACATATGTACACAATTTCTAAACCTACTGATGACGAGGCATTATATAACTTACATATTTTGAGAAACCAAACTCTATAGACTCATTATAAACGGCTGTAACCAGCCAGATCAAACTCAAAAAACTGGAGTGTCATAATTATGAATTATTCATTATATACATATTCAATCACGGAAGTTTTAAGAACCCATGAATACACCTATACTTTTATTTGGGCACATATACACAGGGCTCTTCCCCAGGAATTTTTTAAGGGATAGTGGCATTTAACACGTGTGGGTGTGTGTGGGGGGTGCGGGCGGGGGTCCCCTCCTGCATGTCGATTTTTTTTCATGTTTTGAAGTAAAATACGGGTTTTGGCATACACCTGACACATTTAAAACATGTTTTAAATATATCTACCAGTCTGCCATAGATAGTACATGTAGATTTTTTTACTGTTTTGTTTTTTTCTGGAAAAAGATGATAACACTCAACTTTAAACATCGTTTCCTTTGCTGTTCTAGATTTTATTTATCTTGTAAACACTTCATTATAGATGTGGTGAAGTTAAGCAGGAGTAATTATATTATTTTTAAGTGAATAACATTTAAAAAAAACACTTAAAAACGCAGTGTCGTGTGTTTTTTAAGTATCCGAAATAAGGACTATCCGGATTTACATCAACTTTTTACGCTGACATTGTCTTACAATAACTTAACGTCTAAGTCATGTTAACTACATCAAGCCATTAGCGTTTTCGGGAAAAAAACTTAGGAAACAGTTATAACGGTTATAAGTTTATTTAAGTGTTATAAAATTGCTGTCTTTATTCATAATTAATCATAATTAATCGTTTTAGTTGAAACACGGAAGCAAATTCAAAACCGGAAGTAACCTAAATTTATAATCTGCAACCCCGAGATTCTTATAATTTTATGCGAATAATTTGCGTTTTTGAGATTATTTTCTCATCATTATCTATTTAAAACGTGATATAAAACGTGATAAAATGGATGGAGCAGCTGGGATGGAGGCACGTTAATTCAAAACTACAATAAAATATAACATAGTAAATTGTTTTCACATTTGATGACGTAATTCAACACTACACTAAAATATAACATAGTAAATTGTTTTCACATTTGATGACGTAATGCGTTTACAGGTCATGTACGCATGGTTGAATTCTTGAATTAGACCCTTATCGGGGAGGTAATTAACACCTCTGCCCCTCTAATCCTTATGAAAACACTCCAATCAGGAGCTAAGGACGTATGCTTGTCAGGAGTTTATGCCTCAAGGCGTTATTTGATCAGATATGTCGTTAATTAACACTGGGAAATGAATGTTTTGACCCACTTTTAAGGGATCGCGGCACGGTTTTAAAGGGTCGCGGTCAGATTAAAGATCGCGGCATGTCTGTTTCAAAAGTTAAGGGATCGCGGCGCCGCTACACCATAAATGGCTGGGGAAGGCCCTGATACATTATTATATGACCTGAACACCTGGACAGAGTTTTGATATACAGTTTTGTAGTGTAATTCAGCCGTTATTTGGCGGGTAAGTTACTTTAAATAAAACTTGGTAAAAATATATTCTTTTTTGAAGGTTTATTAAAATAAATAATTTAAAAATGATTGGTTTGCCTAAATAATCTGTTTTGGTACTTTAATGCAAATCCTATGTAAGAATGTGTAGAATATTTTTTCTAAATTGATATTTTTCTTCTAAGTATTTTATAATTACACTAATGAGGAGCCCCTCAGTGTTGTATTGAACAACTGAATTTAAGATTCAATTTAAAAAATTGGCTACCCAAAACACATCTTATACAGTTAAGAAAATGCTGTTTTAGTTAATTCAGCCCCGTTTGGTCACGGGGCAAAGAATAGGGCCACTGCAGATCCCTTTGGAAGGGTAGGCAGAGGGGTAGAATCCCCCCAAATTCATGTTCATTTTATCATTTTTTGTTCAAGTTCATTTAAGGTCTTCATCATGATCCCTGCATTGTTTCAGGTGCCATCTCGCTCACATCAAAAGAGCAGTGGCAGAAAAACAATAAACGTGGCTCCAGCGTAAATGGAGTTTCTACGATAGAATTTGCAGCAACTCTGCAGTTAAGGGTGAGAAGGTTCTAGGCAGGCCCATTTTTCATATTTTATCTCGATGTACATGGAGGATGAGCCTGGCATGTTCATGCCTGTTAGGCACCATATAACCTTTCATGTGTTGGTGCGCCTTAAAACCCAATTCAATTCAATTTAGTTAATTCGGAAATTATCCGTTTGAAATTGGTGGAAAGCGTCAAGGAAAATACTGTTAAATTTCACTGAAATAAAGGAACTGATGCATTGTTAAATTCACTTAAATATTTATTAAAGAAGCTGCGAAATTTAACTCAGAAAACCATTTTATCAAAACTGTCCAGGTGTTCAGGTGATATATTAATGTATTATGTGTCGATTAAAAGTACAAATTTGAAGCTCCAGTTTTGGAGTACTCGCAATATGTAAGTCCTATATATACCATGTCGCCAGAAGGTTTAGTGTGCATCTGTTGTAAAATTTGCCTGTTGATGGCGGGAAAGGGACTTTAAAATTATTATTACATATATAATGCGTTTGCAGTCTTTTTAGATGGGAACTTCAACCCGTTTCTTCCAGTATCAAAATTAAATTGTTAAAAATCACATTTCTATTTACCAACGTTAACCTAATGGTAGACATAGGAAGATCATGAATATTTCAGGGCTTGTTTCTTAACCCTTAACCTGCTACATATATATATTGAACTGTTCTTTCTTTGAATTAAGACCATTCCATTTATGTGACAAAGGGGTGTTTTTGGGAAAATGACTGATCAGCAGCCCAACATTGTAAACCCTGATCAGCCTGCGAGTTACTCGGGCGCAAATGCTATTATAGTCGTGCTTAGCGGATTAAGGGTTAAAAATTATAGATATACTTTTTATACTTAAAGGGGTAAACATCGTGTAATATTGCAATGTTGAATTGTTAAGAGTTTAGTTTTTACATTGATGTACATTCAAGGGAAATAGGAAATATCTGAATAAACGATTGAAAAAACGAAAAAAACTTTATATTTTCAGAGTAGGGAGTCATAAAAGTTTATATTTTCTTTATTAGTGAGTCATAATTAAAACTATAGTTGTTGGTTTGTTGTGAATATTTTGTATTTTCAGTGATAATTGGCCAATCTGAATTAAGGGACCGCTACTAAAGGAAAGAGCAGAATTGGTCTCTTAACACAGGTTGTCTCTTAATGCAGGTGCATTTAAAACCTGGGGAACTGAAGCTGCCTCTTAAACTAGACATATCTCTTAATAGAGGTGGTCTTTCTGTTCTTACTTGTGGAAGTGAAAGTTCTTCATTTCTCAGTGAAAAAAAAAAGGATTTAACCCTTAACCCGCTAAGCACGACTACAATAGCCTTTGCGTCCATTGTAAACCCAGATCAGCCTGTGAGTAACTCATAGGCTGACTGATCAAGGTTTTTTACAATGTCTGGCTGCTATTTTCACCAAAACACCCCTTTGTCACATAAATGGAATGGTCTTAATTCAAAGAAAGAACAGTCCATTATATATATGGATCGGGTTAAGGGTTAATGTTCATTCCAGGCCAATAAACATCCTACTTGATCTTTTTCTTATTCAAATTTGTTAGAACCACTTGTATCCATGTGTGTAATTTATGCATGGCAAGTATTGTGTAGAGATTCAGTTTGCCACAGTACCATATGGGTTTTACCAGTGTGTTTAAAACTGAAATGAACTTAAACCTTGTCAAATTTGTTTTAAAAAATGTTAAAACTGCAGTAAATTTGATGTTGCACTCGTTTTATATAGGACCTCTGTCAGGGGAGACCACTCTGTGACTTAGTTATGTGTGTATTCTCATATGTTTGTTGGTGCTGATGATACTATTATATGCCCCTTCACATCTGAATCTAGTATGTTATAAACACAGGTTTGACAAAGTGCTTGTGGTAGAACAGTTGGATTTATTACAGGTGTCTTTGGAAATGGAGATATTGTAAGATGTGAAGTATTAACTATTCATATTTTTGATAGAGCATCATCAAGAAAACTGACCAATCAGTGACTAAAAATTAGACATACCTATACAATCTGGTAGGTGATAAACTCGGTCTTCATCCTTGATTTTCAACCAAGTTCACTGTTAAAATTAGGTATCTACAATGTGATTCTTTTAAAACCCTGCATATTTCATGCGTATTCGTGCGAATAGATTCAGTATATATATCTTGAAAATTATCGTCTTTTTGCTCTGCCAAAGATTTTTATTTTACTAAAGAACCTAAGGATAAAAACAGAGTAACACAAATGTTATCACCTGAAAATCAGATGAAATCTCAACATCTCTGCAATGGAAAATTATGAATACCATTTGTCATAACAAAAGAAAGTAAGGTGCAGATTGGTCTGTATAGTATTAGTATTAGTAGTGCTTATAATATTGCAAACATTTATCCGATTTACCAGACTGGATATTTCAAAATAACAGTTTTCAAGAAATATGTTCAGAATTTACGGAAATGAGGTTTTGGTTTATCTTGCTTGCCACAAAAATGCATGTTGAGAGCGAGTAATAGTGGGAGAATGCATTAAATTTATCTTGCAGCATTGGGTATCGGTGTATACACGTTAACGCATCAGGTTACATAACACTGGCGAGACTGTATCAACGAAATTGGTGACATTACCAGATATAAAGTTTAACTATCATACATATTATACTGTTAGATGAGTGAATAATTTAGTACATTTTTCAGACGAGAAAATAATCATGTTATATTATTTTGTCATTGTTTTGCATTCAAATAAATGATAAAAAAATAAAAGTTACTGATAACAAAAGATGCAGTTTATCATGTATTGAATGTACCACTTAAGTGTTTTATCCCCCACAGCAAATGTACCACTTAAGTGTTTTATCCCCCACAGCAAACCTGGTGAAACATAAACTATTTTACCTGCAATATATTTTGTTCCCTTTTTCTGTCTCTAAAGGAACACACGGCAATCTTGAAGTATTTGAAATCGGTGTCTCGATTTATATATCCAGTATCATTAGCTCGACTATTCGAAGAATAAGAGGGCTTATGTAATCACCCCGGCGTCGGCTTCCCACATCAAGGTTTGCGTGTAAGCTGTGTTTACAAGTCTATATCTCTTACATTTCTTATCCTAGCACAACCAAATTTTTTCATGGGCTTCCTTGTAGCATTATCTTAAGGCCTGCATAAGCAATTTTGGTTCCTGTAACTCATGGGCTCCCATGGAACCCAAATTATGATAGCCCTTAAAATGTGCCCCATTTCACATCAAATGTTGCATGTAAGCTATGTTTACAGGTCTATATCTCTTACATTTCTTGTCCTAGCTGAACTAAATTTTGGAATTGGTTTCCTTATAGTATGTTGTAAAGGGTTGGATAAGTCATTTTGTCTTCTGCTTATTCTGGGCTCCCATGGAACCCAAATTGTGATGACCCATAAAATGTGAAATAAAGGCAGATTTAGGTTTGCATGTAAGCGTGTATATATCTATAATTTTGGTTTGGGATTTGTTATAGCATTATGGATCTTATTACTTCACCCATATTGGGACATGGGCTCCCTCCTCCCCAACCCCCTACCCCCGCACCCACTCCCCTCCACACTTTTTTTTTTTTTTACATATTTCTTTGTTGTTTTAGTCAATTCTTACACATATATGTTGCCCCCTCCCCCCACCCCAACCCACCCCCGCCTCTCCCCCCGCATCCCCACACCCCACCCCCAATTGAAACTATTTTTTTTTTACATATTTCTTTGTTGTTTTAGTCCCTTCTGTGCTGTTACCTTGTCGTGGTAGGGTTGCTTGTGTGTCTCAGTGATTCTTGGGAGCTATATCGGCGGGGGCTAAGCCCCTGGCAGGTCCAACCAAGCCGGCCAGGTCCCAGGATAGAGGCCAGACTAAAGACAGCACCTGGTCCTCCAGGTTGGGGGTTGGGCATGGGGCCAACAACCCCATCCTGTAGAAAAACTATACCGTTACAGAAACATTAACGAGAAACTGATGCCTTATGTCCCATCAAGTAAGTTACACATATGTTGCAACCCCTCCCCACCCCCCTACCCCCGCACCCACTCCCCTCCACACCTTTTTTTTTTTTTTACATATTTCTTTGTTGTTTTAGTCAATTCTTACACATAGATGTTGCCCCCTCCCCCCGCCCCAACCCACCCCTGCCTCTCCCCCCCGCATCCCACACCCCACCCCCAATTGAAACTTTTTTTTTTTTACATATTTCTTTGTTGTTTTAGTCCCTTCTGTGCTGTTACCTTGTCGTGGTAGGGTTGCTTGTGTGTCTCAGTGATTCCTGGGAGCTATATCGGCGGGGGCTAAGCCCCTGGCAGGTCCAACCAAGCCGGCCAGGTCCCAGGATAGAGGCCAGACTAAAGACAGCACCTGGTCCTCCAGGTTGGGGGTTGGGCATGGGGCCAACAACCCCATCCTGTAGAAAAACTATACCATTACAGAAACATTAACGAGAAACTGATGCCTTATGTCCCATCAAGTAAGTTGCACATATATGTTGCAACCCCCCCCCCCCCCCCCCCCCCCCCCCCCCCCCCCCCCCCCCCACCGCCTCTCCCACCCCCACCCAGACTTGATTTTTTTTTTTTTTTACATATTCCTTTGTTGTTTTAGTCAATTCTTACACATCACATATATGCCCCCCCAACTTGAAACTTTTTTTTGTTTTTTACATGTTTCTTTGTTGTTTTAGTCAATTCTTACACAAATATGTTCCTCCCCCCCCCCCCCCCCCCCCCCCCACACACACACACACTCAACAACTCACTCCCGCCTCTCACCCCTGCCCCCCACCCCCCACCCCCACTTGAAACTTTTTTGTTTTTTACATATTTCTGTGTTGCTTTTGTCAATTCTTATACATATATGTTGCTAACGGGACGCCGCTAGTTTTTAAAAAATCAAGATTGCCATGTGTCCTTTTAACTCACCTGAGGCTTCATCCTACTTCGTTAACTTCTGCTTTAAACAATTTCTCCTCAGAAACTTCTTTGTGCCCATGTTGACCAAACTTCAGGTGGATAATCTTCAAATCAATGGCTTTCAAATTTGTTAATATGAAATGTTTGAAACCTTCAAAAATCTTTCCAAGAACCACTAAACATATTTCGACCTTTACTAATGATCGCCAAATCCTAGACTTTCCAAGTTTGTATAAATTTAATCCACATGGTCAAAAATGATGGCGCCCAAGGTTGCAAAGCAAGTATAGAGAGATGGGTACAGGACGTTGAGATCTTGGACGTTCGAATGCATAGAACTGTCGTATATTGTAAGAATCATTAGCTCAAACTGTGACCCTGGGGTGAAATTTGGTCCCGCCCTGGGTCACAGTTTTAAGTAAATTGGAAAATCTTTAAAAACTCTTCTCTGAAACAGCAAGAGATAACATTGTAATATTTACCATATGGGCCTCTATGAATTTTGTTCAGATGGTATCCAAGAGGGTCACAGTTTTATATGAAAATGTTTGAAAACATCTCTGAAACTGTTGAGCTAAATTTAGAATATTTTGCATGTAGCACAAGCTAATGTTTCTCTACCAGGTTGGTTAAAAGGGTATTTCATAGAGTTATATAGGGAACATCCTGCAACACTTCTCTGCAACTACAAGAGCTATAACTCCAATATGTGGCATGTAGCATTAGCTAATGCGAGTCTACTTTCTACAAATGGTAACACAGTGGTCAAATCTGACCCTGACCCAGTGGTCTAAAAAAACATTCTCTGGCTTAGAAGTTAACATTTTTCATGTAGCCTTTAGAAGCTAGTGGTCCTGTAACCATAGACATATGTATAGAAAAACGTGTCCTGAAACCGCAATAGCTGTATAGTTCATGTAACCATAGACTTATGTATAGAAAAACATGTCCTGAAACCGCAATAGCTGCATAGTGCTCTTATAAATACAGAGTATATTGCATGTAGCATTAGCTTAAGGGTCCTTTCCAAGTTTGTTTAAAAAGTAACCATGGGGTTGAATTTGCTCATGCCCCGTGGGGCCACAGTTTTACGGAGTTGTATAGGAACATCTTTAAACATATTTCTCTGCTCGTTATCTCGCTGTTTTCTGTTACTGTTGCAAGTGCCTACTAATTACGACAAGATGATCACTCGATCAATGCAGGGCCATTTAGCCATATTGTTTGTAGTCTAGAGTGTTACGTCAAGAAACTATCCTCCGTGGTGCCACTGAGTTCCATCGGTGTGTTCTTGGGCCAGACACTTTCCCTTAGTCTCGTCCGTCGGATGGGGACGTAAACCGGGCGGTCCCGTGTATCAGTCTATCCTCCGAGCACGTTAAAGAACCATAGGAGTATATTCGAATAAGAGTAGGGCAGGTTCCCGAATTCCTATGTATCCTTCCCCTCTCTCTGGGGCGGCTCTAAATAACCTATACTGTGTTGATGAGCCGTTAAACAACATTCAATTCAATTCAAGAAACTAACCCGTCAAAATTGCACTACAAAATTATTTATCAAAACTATCCAGGTGTTGGATCATAATATAATGATGTATATGTGCCGATTAAAAGTAAAAGTTTTATTCATGGGTTGAAAAAAACCTATGATTTAATATGCCTAAAACGAATTATAAGTTGG
>JAWPHD010007434.1:0-129069 GCA_037043455.1 Cyrtodaria siliqua | reverse complement strand
CCACTCGCGAAAAATACACACCGAGACCTGTGTTTTACGGCTCTGTTCGAATGAAATCTCATCCAACTTACAAAAACAAACGTGACGTCAATATTGTAACGTCATCTGACAGTTGCGACGTTGTTTTGGGACCTGCATGTGACGAATGTGTCCGAATGAATCTGTGCATATTTACGGAATTATTTGACAATGTGATTTTTTCTTATCTTTTGCTGATTCAGTCTGGATCATTCATGTATTAATGCTGCTTTGCAGCCGGTTACTTGTTACCTAAGGCATGCAACTTTTAAACATCAAATAATTGTCATTATTTTTTGACGCAGATCACTGTTCTAGCAATATTCCGCAGACCAATTGTTCTAGTAATCTTCTGCAGACCAACTGTTCTTGTATCTTCCTCAGACCAACAATTCTTGTCTTCTGCCATTTAAAACATTAGGTATTTAACTCACAATTAACTTTGATGTTAACCAAGATTTGGGTCTTATGTAAAATAGTGAGTATAGTGACTTATATAAAACCTTATTCGACAATGCATGTTATAGGTTATTATTTCATATTAATAGGCATGTTAACAGTACAATCAGTACTTTGAATAAATAATTCTGACAGTTCTTTGAATAAATTACTAAAGTATCAGCGTGCACTATATATGATGATTTCGTGGAACACTTCATTTTAAATTAAGTTTGAAATTAAATTATTGTTGACATGAAAATATTTAACTTTACTAGTTTATATCAGTCTAACGTAATTTCTATTTACAGTTCGTCGTTGTTTTAATTTTATTGTCTACTATTGCTTATATTACAGTTTTGATAGATAACCTTCGATTTGTATAATACTTCTGCTAAACATGCCGATTTTAATTATATTGAATTTTATCTTAATCTCTCAAAATCATATTTATCATCCAATATGCGTATAAAACTATAAAATAAAGATGTTTGCACTTTTTGACCTTTGACCTCCATTTCAAGTACCATACATTTGACATTATGGAATGCATTGCAGTTCTTATATACAAAATAACTGAATAGATATATCATATACCATAATTATGGCTCCACCACACAAAGTGTGGTAGGGGAGCCATATTGATTTTGTGCTTTCTGTCTGTCTGTCTGTCTGTTTCTCTGTCTGTAGGTCTGTGTCACAAACGATGTCCGATCAATAACTAGAGAATGGTTGGACCTAGGGTCCTCAAACTTGAAAGGATGGTTGGTCATGACAAGTAGATGACCCCTATTGATTTTGGGGTCACTAGGTCAAAGGTCACGGTTGCGGTGATATTGACTATCAAAACGATGTCCGATCAATAACTAGAGAATGGTTGGACCTAGGGTCCTCAATCTTGGCAGGATGGTTGGTCATGACAAGTAGATGACCCCTATTGATTTTGGGGTCACTAGGTCAAAGGTCAAGGTTGCGGTGACATTGACTATCAAAACGATGTCCGATCAATAACTAGATAATGGTTGGACCTAGGGTCCTCAAACTTGAAAGGATGGTTGGTCATGACAAGTAGATGACCCCTATTGATTTTGGGGCCACTAGGTCAAAGGTAAAGGTTGCGGTGACATTGACTATCAAAACGATGTCCGATCAATACCTAGAGAATGGTTGTACCTAGGGTCCTCAAACTTAGAAGGATGGTTGGTCATGACAAGTAGATGACCCCTATTGATTTTGGGGTCACTAGGTCAAAGGTCAAGGTTGCGGTGACATTGACTATCAAAACGATGTCCGATCAATAACTAGAGAATGGTTGGACCTAGGGTCCTCAAACTTGGAAGGATGGTTGGTCATGACAAGTAGATGACCCCTATTGATTTTGGGGTCACTAGGTCAAAGGTCAAGGTTGCGGTGACATTGACTATAAAAACGATGTCCGATCAATAACTAGAGAATGGTTGGACCTAGGGTCCTCAAACTTGGAACGATGGTTGGTCATGACAAGTAGATAACCCCTATTGATTTTGGGGTCACTAGATCAAAGGTCAAGGTTGCGTTGACATTGACTATCAAAACGATGTCCGATCAATAACTAGAGAATGGTTGGACCTGGGGTCCTCAAACTTGGAAGGATGGTTGGTCATGACAAGTAGATGACCCCTATTGATGTTGGGGTCACTAGGTCAAAGGTCAAGGTAGCGGTGACATTGACTACCAAAACGATGTCCGATCAATAACCTGAGAATGGTTGGACCTAGGGTCCTCAAACTTGGAAGGATGGTTGGTCATGACAAGTAGATGACCCCCTATTGATTTTGGGGTCACTAGGTCAAAGGTCAAGGTTGCGGTGACATTGACTATCAAAACGATGTCCGATCAATAACTAGAGAATGGTTGGACCTAGGGTCCTCAAACTTGGAAGGATGGTTGGTCATGACCAGTAGATGACCCCTATTGATTTTGGGGTCACTAGGTCAAAGGTCAAGGTTGCGGTGACATTGACTATCAAAACGATGTCTGATCAATAACTAGAGAATGGTTGAACCTAGGGTCCTCAATCTTGGAAGGATATTTGGTCATGACCAGTAGATGACCCCTTTTGATTTTGGGGTCACTAGGTCAACAGTCAAGGTCGCGGTGACCTTGACTATCAAAGCGATGTCCGATCAATAACTAGAGAATGGTTGGACCTAGGTCCTCAAACTTGGAAGGATGGTTGGTCATGACCCAGTAGATGACCCCTATTGATTTTTTGTTTGTTTAATTTTTTTAATTTTTAATTTATTTTAATTTTCGCATTAAAAGTTTTAGGGTCGGCCCCTTAAAAAAATAGAGTCGGTCGGGTTACCTGAACCACACAGATTTTTTATGTGGCCTTACTGATACAGATAGAAGATACAGTCACAGGGATACGATCTCAGATCAATAGAGAACGGTTGGACCTAGAGTTGTCAATTATGCCTGTTCGGGCGATTGGGGGAGCCATACGTTTTTGTCCCATGGACAATAACAATTTCTAGTTACGGTTGAAATTGTCATCTTTGCACTCATTTGAACTGTGACCTAGTTTCTGACAACCAGGAACAAAATACCAGCAGGAATCTATCCCTATTTTGATGGGCACCCTATAATGTCTTATATTAGCATTCAATCAGGTGTATAATGTCTTATATTAGCATTCAATCAGGTGGAAGTGTATGTAACCAGGTACAGGTATATGGTGAAATATCGATTCCTAACCGTGTTTCCTCGATAGCGCAGTGGTTAGAGCCCTGGTACGGTAAACCAGAGACCCCGTTGAGGAACGATTTGTTCATCACCTGTTATATTTGGGGGCTCGCCTTGGATCCAGGACCGTGACTGTCAGCATGAAACAGTATGAAAATAAGTATGACAGCCGGCCTGGAGATAACTCAATTAGGAATTCAGGGACGAATTTAAATCCAATTGGGTGTATGTAACCGGGTACAGGTATATGGTGAAATATCGATTCCTAACCGTATGTCCTCGATAGCTCAGTGGTTAGATCTCTGGTACGGTAAACCAGAGACCCTGGGTTCGAGTCCCGATTGAGGAACGATTTTTCACCGCATGTTATATTTATACTGCAAAAACGCCATCAAACGGTTTGTTTTGGTCCTTGGACCGCCGATTATATTAAAATTTCCTCATGACGTCAGATTAATAACGGAAACACATGGATGTCATATGGTACCTTTATTTTTCGTAATGAAGTCAAGATACACACATTGCTGTTGGTTTGTGTGCTTTGGTTTCTATATGACCTCATACTCTTTCTTCTTCATTTGAAATATATGTACAACTGCTATCAATATAAACCTTATTTAAACAAGGCAAAGAAGGATTGCAGGCAATACATGCCCCTACCGGTTTGGGTCTAAAGGTGAAAGTCAATCACAGCAAAAACATTCAAAGTGTAAGTGTGGCCTTGACCTTGATGAAAGACACCTTGTTTTGGCCGCGACACATCGTCTCCTGGCGGTGAAAATGCGTGTAAAATATTATTATAACCAAATGATAAAGTTTGCTTTATTAGGCACTAACCAATAAAGCACATCAATGCGGAATTCCTCGGCGTTAATTGTATGTAACGTTAGCTGACGTCATGTGACTAACGTTATCTGACGTAAAAAAGCAAACAAAAAACAACACCATGGCGGCGTCCTCGATAAGCGTAACAGATAATAATAGCAAGTCATACAGAAAATGCGGATAATCTACATGATAAATAGAATAATATGTCAGTGCCTTTTACTATCATGTGTATTAGGCTCGGCACAAAAACGAAGAATGGCTCGCCTAAAAACTTGATAGTAAAAGGCACTGACACAATATTATCTATGTCTAAGGTCGCTACGAATTGTCTCGTGATGGTAAATATTTTGTATACTATTATTGGAGTCCAATGATAAATAAGGAATTTATAGTCCGCACAAAAATATTTTAGCAGTAACTTTCGAAGTATACGAGGGCTGTTCAAGTTATACTTCGATATTTCTAATAGTTAATACACTGTTATAAATCAAGTGAATTAAATTATATGGCAATAAAGGTTTACATTTTCACTGTCATATCAGTAAATATTTTAAAATTATTTGAAACAGACTTCATTCGATCTTTGGAGATCGCTGAGTCCGATACTTATATTTAATTATCGGTGGTACTTTTTCATTTCTTTTTGTTTTCTTACTTAATTTTCGATTCAGTGGTTCCACTACTCCGGCCGATTAAAGGCTCAGGGTATTGTTTAACTACTTATAGGATATGTTGTCTGCTTTTTAATTTAGTCTTATGACTGTTACTTGCGATATGCAGGCTTCATAACCGCTGCTCCCAACTAAATTCCATTATGTTTATTTCGTTCTTTGGGGCATTTAATGTTATTAGATACTGGGACCATACGCCGTACGGCATGGGGAAGACAGATACTCCATGTCCACCGCCATATGCATGCCATCTTCGAGATGGTTAACATTTTGAACTATTGATTTTAATAATATTGAGTTCTGCTCAACCCGGGGCTAGAGGGCGTGAGCGGTAGCTAGCATATTTCACTACCGCTCATGAACAGTCTCAATCAAACCGAGACTGCAATATTTCGTATGTGTCGTGCTCGGCACGTCTTTTGTGGTGCTATGATGTTGCCTTGAAAACCAACAATAACCTAAAGTTATAAATGATTAAAAATGTTATAAATAACAAAGTTTAACGTACTTGTTATTTAATTAGATTAGTGTATTAGTCATGGTTTGCATTAAATGAATATTTTAAAGCATTTTCATAATCATGTTTTATAATTACATCACAGCTTCGGAAAGAGATCGGGTTTAGGAAAACAAATTGCATAGTCATTTCAAGAGAGATAGTTATTGTATCGGTATTCTAAATTTATTAACGTACATATTTTAAAGATTTTTTAAAATCTTAAGTTCTTGTATTTCATTTTTGTAGTAAATTTTTGTTGTATTAATAGTTCATATTAATTAATATCTTATTAACATTTTAGTGCTTCGTGATTTTTTCTGACGTCGTTAATTAATTTCAACTTTAAAGCAAGGAAGTGTTCGTCTACTATTAATATTTATCTTAGATCTCCGTGTGCAATATTCATAAAATTTCATAATTGTAATTTTGGAACACCAGTGACAATTGTGTATTTTTGCCAACGATTTTCCTTTTATTTAGCCATTCTCGGAATGCAGTTACAAAAAAAAGACGTCACATTTTGGACTGCTCCGTAGATGGGTTTCTCGCCCTATTATGTCATTTATTGCAACGTAAGTAGACATGGTATCGAGATTTTTGTTTTAAATCATTTGATTTCTTATGAGTTGGATTACAATATAATTATATGAAACTTAAAGGTTTACGTCAATAAATGAGTGCGATATCGAAAAGGTCCACGTTTTTTTTTAACAGCCCTCGTATGTATGATCTTGACCTTGAAAGAAGAGGAACTGGCTATTTGTTTTTTCCCCATCGTATCATGTCAAACATTTGTGTTTACTATTTAATTTATTGGAATCCAATGACAGCTAAAGACGTTATACAGTGTAGCTCCGACAAGAACGTATAAGCAATAACCTTCAAAGTATGTATGTGACCTTGACCTTGAAGTTAGGGATCTAGCTCTTAGTCGCGACACATCGTCTGACAATAATTGACGTTTCTGCATACAATTAGTCCGGACACGAAATTGTATGCAATAGTTTTAACAGAATATGTGTGACCTTGACATTTAATGTAAGGACATGTTCCTAGTCGCGAAAGATGTGTCCGCATGGTGGTGAACATTTGTGTATAATAGTATTGGAATCCAATGATAGATAAATAAGGTATAGGACGTAGACGAATTGTTAAGAAAATACCTTTAATAAATTTCAAAGTATAGGTGTAACCTTGACCTTGAATGATTAGTTGCAATACTTCATCTCATGATGGTGAAACTGGCTCTAAGTTGTGACACTTTTTAAGCAATGACATTCAACGTGTATGTCTGACCTTCATGACCTTTTTCCCTACGCTAAATGCATTGAAAATGCATTGAAAGGTTGCTTATTAAATGCTAACATGCTATATGATCGATTAACTCAGTTATATAAACTGATGCCCGAGTAAAGTTTTCTCTTCAGTATATAATACTTCAAACTAAAATTAACAAATAAGTTGTACTAAATACATATATTTGTTGATAATGCATTGTGTTTAGAGAAAAAACACGTCAACACACATCTAATGAAACACCTGCATTTATGTTTTACTATGTTGGTTTCATACAAAAGCTGTACTAGGAGGGCTTCATCATCTGAAAAAAAATGAATACCACAATATTCTCATCCAACTGTATGTCTAACAGTGGTTTGCAGTTACCTATACAAATTTTCTCTCTCTTCCCCCAACCCCACCCCCACCCCCACCAAACTAGGCTGGATAAAGGTATTTAACGCTAGGTGGTAAACACTTATTTATAATTTTTCCTACTTGCAACAAATTGGTGAACATTTGTGTATTTTAATATTGCAATCCAATAATAGACAAAGAAGTTAAATCCCGAAAAATAAACTTTAAGAAATGACCTTTAAAGTATATGTGTGACTTTGACCATGACCTTGTTCTTAGTTGCGACATATAGTCTAATGTTGGTGAAAATTTGTGTAAAATATTACTGGAATGCAATGAAAGAAGTTATAGCCAGGACACACACTTTTAAGAAATGAATTGCAAAGTATATGTTCGACCTAGATCTTGGCGCTCTTAGTCGCGACACATCGTCTCCTCGTGGTGGTGAACAAGTGTGTATAATATTTCTGGAGTCCAATGATAGATACAGAAGATATAGCCCGGACACGAACTTTTAAGCATATAACCTTTTAAGTATAAGTGTGCCTTTGACCTTGTTAGTAAGAATCTGGCTCTAAATCGCGACACGTCTCATGTTGATGAACATTTACGTATACTATTGTTGGACTCCAATGATAAATAAAAATGTTAAAGCCTGGAAACGTATTTCGGACGGACGGACGGACGGAAAATGAGAAATGTTAAAGTTCCCTCCGGTTACAACGGTAGGGAACTAATTAATAGTAATGATTTAGAAACCAAAAACAAAGCCTATTCGCCGAGCTTATAAGAACAAAACCGAAGGTGTCATGCGGCTTAATGTTTTGCATAATTTGTTATGCATATTTTATATGAGACGGAAGCACATTATGAGGGTTTTATTTGCAATCGGATTGACACCAATCACTCTTCCAGATCGCCTCCAGTCCTTTTAAATGATAAAATGAGCAAGCATATATTTAGGGTATGAATAAGAGCCAGAACTATCTGCTAGTCTATAGATGAACGGATTCAGCTGTAGTAACAGTTCAATTTATGTTTATTATATTACACCGAATCCACAGTACTATATTATCTTGAATATGGAGGTAAAGGGATTGCCGGTATTAGACCGTTGGTCGTTACGTGACCGCCAGTCTAGATTCATTAGAGCACTAATATGCATACGATTATGGGCATTAATATTTGCGATTATAATTTTTCTTTAACCGAGAAATCCTGATATTTCACCCATAGATATCCGATTATAACAGGCATATCTCACGTTTTGAATAATGGTGACACGTTTGCGTAGGATCAGTCTTTGGTTACCCTACACGTACACATGTGTGAATATGTTTATTGTGTCTCCAGGCAATTTTGTTTTGATGCTGGGATGCACATATTAGTGTGTGTTAATACCTTTTAAACACCCCCACCCACCACAAAAAAATGAGAAAGAAATCCTATAGAGAAGAAGAAATACAATTCGAACAGGAAATGTAAAATTCAATGACCACAGCCATCCAAAAAACTGCATCGAAACAAATAACAAATAAAACACAGGATAAACATAAGGCATGTGACATCACAAACATAAATGTGTTGATAATATAGCTACTGCCTTTGAACAGTTAGTGGCAAAAATGCCGCTGGGTGTTTAAACCTGGTTCAAGGGTGAACCAAACATTACTCTTAATTAAATTTCTAAAGTTTATGTAGTAAAATTAATTATCGACATTTAAAATTCTGTATTACAGCGGTTATCCTCGGGGATATCATAACAGTAGGCAAGCATGCTCACCGCTGGGTTTCCGCTGTGATCGATCGAAGCAAATACTATTTCATTGTAACGGTGTTTATATAGCGTGGAGTTGGTTGAATACTTAACTGTGATCTCACTCATATGCATATAATAGCATGCATTGGCGTTGAGAAAGATGAATTAATTTGCCGAGAACGTCCAACAAAACTTTGCAATCATACTCAGACTGATTTAAAATGCTATATATGAATTATTTAACTGCTGGGTCTAAATATAAGAAAATTATCAATCGATGTTGTTTTCACTTACACATCTGCTCGTTCTTGAAACGATCCACACGCCTACGATCGCGTGAGCGATTTACCTATAACAAAACCCACACATAAATAATCGCTAATGTTATTAACATGCCGCAATTTAATTGTTTGAAGGCGGAACTAAAATATAAACATGTATATGTGAACGTTTATTAAACTAGAAGAAGCTGTCAGTTCGAAGCTGTCATTTCTAATTCCCATAACCTAATAAACGATAACTAACCTGTACTGTCTGATTCAGTCTTTATCGCAGGTGTTACAGCATCATTGGCAGACAGAGTAAATTTGTGCATCAGTAGTTCATGATCGGTATGATGTCCAATGCATTTCGTCAGTCGATCTTCATCACAAGTCATAATCACGTTCAATTTTCCTTTCCTTACTACAGCAAGTATAATGTCAAATAGTGTGAACCACTGTGTAGCCTTCGGATGGTCATAGTCATATTTCCCAGCAAAATCTTCAATTAACACTATACTAACTTTGTCAAATTTGACATGTCGCCATAATGAGGGATCTGTTAGCACTAGGCATCTGTCCTGCTCATATGCCGTCATCAGACTGGCTGCTATAGCTGTATTTCCTACACTATTAGGACCGGTTATGAGAATCATTTTGTTCTTCTTAAAAATGTCTTTCGCATTATGAAGAACAGTTTCGTTTACCCGCGTTTGCTGCTTATCTTGGATATAAACCATCGAGTGCTCTGAAAGAAAGATTCATCAGGTTTCATGTTTCAATTCTGAACAAAACTGAACAATAAAACATGCTGATATACTAATCAGAAGAATGGTATGTTTTGCTAAAGTTTCCTTAAAATACAATTATTATGTTTATTTTTAATTCAAAGGACAACTATCATTATTAGTGTGATATGTATAGGCCATATAGGAGTCATATTATGGACGTCCGGAAGAAGGCATGACGCGTTGCATGATTGTACGGTATAAGTACTCCATATATGAGTGAAATTATGGACGTCCGGAAGAAGGCATGACGTGTTACATGGTTGTACGTTATAAGTACTCCATATACGAGTGAAATTATGGACGTCCGGAAGAAAGCATGATTGTACGTTATACGTACTTTAAATAAAATACAGGAGACAGATTTGAGGGCCCCTTTAGATACCAGTACAATGAGGCCCTAAATGTTGTATCTGATGTTTTTCCGATAAAAAAACAATGTACTGCTTTACTGCATCTGTTATCAAAATAAAGTATACGTATAACGTTTATAACGTGTTAAGTATCATTTAATAATTGTAATATCATTTCAAATATATAGTTGTCACCAGAGCAACAACAGTAAGGCACTGGGGTCAAGAATGGGTGATTTATTGTTAAACACTACTGAATGATAAAAACGTATATTTTTAATTTATGAACATTATTGAAATATTTATTATGTAAACATTATTTAAATATTTATTACGTAATACAATACATTGATATATGCATATAGAGTGGATAGTATTACTACAATGATGCTACTATAATGACAATATAACATCTTCGAGACTATATGAATGTGTAATAGCAATATTTCATGCGGAAACAGCACTGACATACATTTTGTATATACTAATTACATTGATTTATTTACTTAGCACCAAGTTTAAAGATGTCAATAACCTTGTAATTGATTTAGTAATACCATTGTAAGGAAAAAAAAACTTTTGATTATTGTTCACAATCCAATATCATTTCACATACTAATATTATGAAAAATATTGAATCTATCACAACACGAGAATTATTTCAATCAATTATAAATATAAATACTAATTAAGTTCCAATAAAACAGCAATACATCATCTGCGTATATACATTATTGTTTAAAAAACACATTGTTTATTGAAGCATGTATTCTGATGTGTTTTGTCGATTTTACTGTGCACTTCAGTTAAAATTGACTCAATCAGTTTTTTTATTCTAATATATTTAATTAAATTTCAGTCTATGACTAACACAATGGTACATATTATAAGGTTTGTTTGCGCATATTCACTAATATAAAGAGAAATCAACACATTTATAGTTTAAAATGTTAAAATTATTAGGTCGAGGAGATATCGAGATGTGTCTCAAAGGAAATTCACCGGCATACGTTAAGCTCACATCGTAAAACTATTTAAAAGACGTTACACATATATTCACTTTCTAGCCATAGCTCTGTTATATATTTTAACAAAATTATGCTCCTTTTTAAACTTAGATTCCCAATGAATGAACAAGGCCTTGATAGTCCAATGCGTTGTCCTCGGACAACTATTGTTATATATTTGTCTTACTATTTTGTTATAAATATTTTTAAAACACCCTTTCATTTGATAAGATTTTACTTTGATGAACGTTTTGCTCTAAATGAATGTGCCAATGCTTTGATAAATGTATCCAAGATTTGGTAAAAGGTTTATTTCGTGGAACAAACATGTAGGTGATAATGCGTCTTTAATTTCTACTGGCATTCTCACTGGCCATTCTAGAAGCATAGCAGTGGAGTTTGGCCTTCAAACACTTACAACGACTAGAGTCAGATACCGAATTTGTTCACGACATCCTTTTGATACCTCAGTTAGTGTACACCAACAATGTGATCCTGTTTGAACACTAACCTAATCGGAGGGCATTTGAATTTTTGGGTATTTTAAGAGCATTTAGCCTACAATACTTATGTATATCGAGCCTGTTAAATCGTCCTTCTGTAAGAGTGTGCTGCATAGCGAATGTATGTGTTCTTGTGTATCTGTGTACATAAGCGAACGTGTGGTTTCATGCTACATGTACTTGTAGAGACCGTCGTTTCTATTCATCGAGACATCTCTTGAGAGTATATGAGAAACACACAAATCCTATCATCGAGTCATTTCTCGAGAGTATAGGAGAAATACAAACGTATCTAGCATAGAACAATATCCATCTTCGATTGCATCTGGTGTTGATGTTATGTTTTGAAACATGGTTTTAGCTTTGTCATAGACATCTAAACATCGAATGAGGTATATTTGCCTAAACGACTAAATACCTTTACAGCTACATCTACTAACTATTTCTGGACCTGACACTGCCCATCTTTACAATGTTTGAGCATTGTTTCTCTAAGCATAACAAGCACCAGTCTCCTTTGATTATATATTTGATCATGTTCGACTGTTGAACATGTTCTACTTGATCACTTGGTGACAATTTTAACACTGTATAACTATTTTAATGTTGATGAACTGGTCATACCTAAAGTGTCTAGGTCACGAACACGCATGGATAACCAGCGAAGAATTATATATGATCAAGTACGACGAACCATGCTAGCACATATCTACCATTGTGACTCTCCCTTATTAGCTTGTAGAATTGTTAGTAAGAGTACATCCCAATTCAGTGTTTTGTTACAATAGTTACATTCAGAGTTGTCTATTGCTGCACGTACATACCGCTCTTAAAGGGCAATCAATACAGGTTCATTTTAATAAACTTTGCTTCTTGTCTTTGTTTGAATCTACTGTTTTAAAGCTGTTCCTGTATAATTCTATGTAAAAATTTGAACATGAGTTTATGTTACTCATCTCTTATCTAAATTAGTGCCGGAGAAGGATTTGTTTCATGATTTTCTTATTCAAGTCTATTCAAGTCAAGACATTTTATTTCATAATTTAGGCCACAGGCCCATCATAAGAAACAAGTTGAACAGCATTATTATACATTATTATACATTTTATGAATGTAGATATATGAATACAACATGTTTATAATAATTTCAGATTACACATATAAAATGTATAAACAAATTAAGTAGAGACTTTACGCTTTGTCTATATCTAATATCTGCTTAACATTCTTTATGTAAACTCTATATTTATCTAACTCAAAAAATTGTATCGATAATCAATTTACGTTTATCGTTAGATTTATATATAAATTTTGCAAAGGATAAGATATCTTTAGTATTTGTACATGACATAAGTTGATAAGACATATTCAAAGATCTGTCAACCAGCCAATGTGCTTTGAAAATTAGACTTCGATATTTCTCATATTCTCTACACTCCATTATAAAGTAAAATTCATCTTCAATTACTGATATATTTCTAGCATAGCATAATAGACACAACCTCATATTTCTTTCTATATTTAAATGTCTACCCTTTTCAAAAGCTAAATTATGACAAGAACATCGACATCTAGATAGAGAACGTCTTATATAATATATATGACATTTCAATAGGGAGATATTGTTCAATGTTAAGCAATGGTTTATAGTGTTTGTAATAATAAGCTTTACTTGATATATCAACCTGTCCATACTATATTTGCACATACAAATCTTTTACTCTTTATAGGAGCGCAAGTTCTGCAAATTATTTGCTACGACAGCGACGGTGAAAGTGGCGATTATGAAACAGATTCTGACGAAGAAATGAGTGATATTTTCTTTTGATTTTTTACATATATTAAACTGATATAAATGATAATATTATGATATTTTAATTTTTTACTATATAATTAAATTATATAATTCTTTGAAGTAGAAATGTTGATGTATTATTAAAGTGTATGTATATATATATGTCCTGTTCAACTTTGAAGTTGATATGTCTTTAAATAACAAAATTATGGCCGTTTTCCCAATAACACCCAATTATCAGGAATCTCTGTAAAATGTTTGGCACAGGGGAGTACATTTACCTCTTAATTTGGCAGTGAAAAAGTTAAACATAGTCAAAAACAAAGTTGAATTGCCGATCTCATGTGAAAGCCACGCATACCCAAAACAAATGTGTACAATAAACTTCTAATTTTGCTGGCCCACGTGTGCCTACCTGCCTCGTCCAAACGCTTTAGCATGTACTAACATTGTTATAAGTTGTACATAATGCAGTTCTACCGCACAATCCCAAAGCAAAAAGGCAGCTGGATGCAATGGTAAGTTACAATGAATTTAAAAAAATTGATATGAACTCTTTCCAAATTGTCATAATACGTATAACCCTACATTTCTGATCCATATATAATAATTGGTTTAACCATACTATCAAATAATCTAAATATATCATTGGATTGAAATCTTCCTAATTTACGTTGATATTGAAAAATACGTGCCTTTGCTTTTGTTGCTTGTTTTGATAACTTTTCGTGTGATTTTGACCATGAAAGTTTTGGAGTAATATACATATTAAGATATTTATAAAATGTAATATAACACTGTGACCCTTGTGGTCCAAGCATGAAGTTGGCAAAATTGACCTAAGGGTTGCCATGTGAACAAACTTGATAGAGGACCATACGCTAATTCTACGTGTAAAATATTAGAAATCTATGGTTTGTGGTTTCATAATAGAAAAAATCTCATGTATTCCCGATATAGGTCTATGGAAAACATGTGAACTCAAATTACAGAAATCCTGGAACCCCTCTCCCAAAACAAACACACACACGCAAAAACACACGCACACACACGCACAATAGGGTGCGGCTATTTTAACAAGATTGATCGTGTATTACCTAGATATCACTTTTAAGCAAAATCTTTCGAAAACAGTGTTTGAGAAGATTATTTTATTGTTATCTACTATTTTTAATAACAGCGGCCATCTTGAAACTCATGTTGACCTTATATTAAAAGAACGTGAATGGCATTCATCTAAGGATTATTCATGGTCAAAATTAGCGAAGCCGTTGTTAAGAAGTCTTTCGAAGCAAATGGTAAGCAATGGAGACGGGCGAATGGTAATCCCAATAGCTAACATTTGAGCGTTGATTAATTAAAAAATAATGCCCCTTTTGTTGGCCTCGTAATAGTGATGCTTAACAAGGAATGTAAATCTCTAAAAATGCTTTCAATAATATTACTGTTTTTATTTGTTTTTACTTATATTTCGAAACCTTTTTGCGACACAATACACATAGCGTTAATAGTTTTATATTTAAGATTGGGGTACCTCTTTGAGGGCCTCATTTACTCAGGAGAGATGGATCCCCTGGCATGTCTACTGCTTTTCATTTAAAGGTCATACCCTAACGTTTAAACATGCACAGTTTTATGCTTTCTTCCGGAATCCACATTTAATTTATACATACCACACTATATCGTGACAAATCTTTCTTTTTCATAAATGCTCAGACTCTTAGGATGCAAGTTATGAATTGTATAAAATAACTAGAGGGTGTTCCTCGGAACACTGTGTCACCTGCCTTGTACTTATCAGTGAATTTGACCTTTGACCTGCTGAACCAAAAATCAACAGGAGTCATCCTCTCACCAAGGACAAACAATTTATTATACAGTCTGAAGACAGTTGTTACAAGTTATTGATCGCAAATGAAAATGTGACGGCGACAATTTAAACAAATCTTGCGATAAACAGAACTACTACAAATTCAGAATTTCAAGTAAAAGGTCATATTGACCTCTACCTTTGAACAATTTCCCCCAAAATAAATACGAGTCTACCTTACTCACAGCAATTACGACTTTTATGCATGCAGAGTTTCTCTTTTAAACGTAGTTGCAGCCAACACTTATTATAAATATTAAATTTTACAACAACAAACGTAGGATGCAAGGACACGTTCAAAGTGTTTAATACTGTAAATACTGATTGTCAATGAACTCTATATGTTTATGCTGTTGGATTATTCGCAACAGTTTGGAATAAAACTGCCGAACCAATATTTAAAATTGTGTAAGTATTGAATATTGATACATAACCTGTCTTGCATGTTTAATTGTAGGCCTAATGACAAGCAGTTATGCAGTTATTTAACTGCTATTTAGCACGGCTTACTATGGATAATCATAAAAAGAAAACTGTTTCACTAAATTTCAGGCTGCAGTAATCTGTCAAGGAATAACTTCCAACTGGTTTGACTGGCCTTCTTTTGACAGAATTATGCAATGGCTGTTTTTGAAAAAAAAAAATGTTTTCGCTATTTAACTAAAGAAACCCAAAAATGCACGCTCATTTCATAACACCAAAGTGGAATGCACTAAATCCAGATATGCAAGTAAGAAATGTTAAAGGCAGAATATGGTTACCAAACAATGTAAAATGAAACACTTGACGAAGTACCCGGAAGCTTTACAACCTAGAGAATTATGCTATCAAATTAATGGAATAGAATTAAGCTTTACACACTATGCCAAATAAATATCAGTGTACTAATTACACGCTGCGCTGACGCTAAGCAAAAAACAGGTAGCGTGCAGATCCAGATGGATTATTTATAGTACAGGTATTGTTTATGTAAACACAAGAATTGAAAAGTCAGAATACCTTTTAAACGAAGCATACGTTTCAAGTTAGTTGTTTCATTTAACGACTAAGTAAATCTGATGATTTAAATGCACATTTGACGGTAATAGTATACACTATAATTGCATACGCATTTACAAGCTCCGTGTATTTTCAGTGTAACAGGAAGTGTCAATATTCGCTCATATTGACGTGTAGTAAAGTCATATTGGGTGTGTAATGTATACTCGTCTAAAGTCACACAATTTTAATACGCGAAAGAACTCGTGCATATATCCCAATACAAATATAATCACCTATAAATACTTGACACAAAGTATATATCATCTCATTTAAGGTTAAAGATAAACATATTCTGACTTTAAATGTCGACTCATTATATGGATTATATCATAGTATGTCCAAAATTCCTCTCAAATTCTAACTTTTAAAAGGATTTGTTTTGTGGTGCGGTTTCATTGACCGTGAGTATACTTAACATTTACTTGTTTTACCATTTTAAATACCATACAAATTACCTCACATTAATAGAAAAATAAAATGAAACAAATTACTTTATAAACAAGAGGACCTACTGTCCCTGAATCGCTCACTCGGTGATCATGTCCATAGTAGACACGTGGAACAGCAAGAGAAGTGGATCAGAATTGTGAGAGGTCTGGGAAGTTAAGACTATCCTATATTCACCCTTATAAGTCTATGTAAAACTGTGATCCCGGAACAGGGCTAAATTTCACACAGTGTCACCATGAGACATCTATAACTTGCGAAGATTTGTTAAAATATTTTCTATAATCTATAGTCTATATAAATGTAAGTCTATGTAAATCATGTCACCCCTGGGGTGTTGTCAAATGTCTTTCGTGAGTCATAATTTGAATATACTTAGCAGATGACATGGTATATGCAATTTATTTGTCTTCTAGCTCTTGTAGTTCGGAGAAAAATACTTTTTAAAAAATTGTTATATAACTGTATTTAAAAATGTGACCCTTGAGGCGTTTCCAAATTTAACCCTAAGGTAACCATTCGAACAAATTTGGTAGAGGACCAGAGTATTGTGCTTCATGCAAAATATTTGACCTCCAGCTCATGTAGAAGTTGCACAGCAAAATAGTGTTTTGAAGATTGTCATGTATAACTGTAGGTAAACCTGTAGAGGGCAGTAGCTTCATGCTACACGCAATACATGAGAGTCCTATGCCTTGTGGTTGCAAAGAAGAATATTTCCAAGGTTTTTCACTTGATGAATGTCAGTGTAAATAAATACTGAAAAGTGGATCCCTAGGAAGCAACAAACACAAACAAGAGAGAAAGAAGCAGATTCGGTTTTATTGAGTCTGTTCATGAGGTAATAAAAGATGAAACACCGCTCAAGCCCCCTAGCACCGGTTTGAAGCCACAGATATTGGGCTTGATGATCCCAAAGGAGCAGTAAGTAATAACACTACTAACTTGTAGTCGGGGCAACATTTTATAGCCTCCACACAGCACTAAACAAGTGCGTGTGTGAATGTCAATAAATACTGAAACACAATATTAACGGCTTTAACCAGCCAGGCCAAACCCCGAAACTGGAGTTTCGAATTAATTAAGAGTTAACAATTCCATAAGACATTGTATGCATATTCCATCACAGATATTGTTATAACCCGTGAATAAACGTTTACCTTTAACCAGCACATTTACATTATTATATGACATGAACACTTGGATCGATAAACGATTTGATAAACGGTTTCGTTTGTGTTATTTTGCCATTATTTAAGAACCAGTAAGTTATAACACGTAGTCTACTGATTTGTAGTCTGGGCGACTTTTTACAGCCGCCACACAGCACTTAACAAACGCGTGTGATGCTGTCTGAACACTATCCTAATCTGAGGGCATTTGAGGTTCGGGGCAGTTTCAGAGCGTTTAGCATAGTTACAATACTAGTATGTCAAGCCTGTTAAACCGTCCTTCTGATAAAGTGTGCTGCATAGTGAATGTATGTTTTCTTGTTTGTCTGTGTCCATAAGCGAGTGATTTCGTGCTACATGTACAGATCAACGTTTCTACGCATCGAGACATATCTGGAGAGTATATGAGAAACACAAACGTTCCTATCATCGAGTCATTTCTCGAGATGTAGGAGAAAAACAAACGTATCTATCATAGAACAATATCCATCTTCGATTGCATCTAGTGCTGATGTTATGTTTTTAAAAATGGTTTTATCGTTGTCATAGGTTTTTCAGTTTTTAAACATTGAATGAGGTATATTTGCCAAAAACACTAAATACCGTTACAGCTACTAAGTATTTCTGGACCTGACACTGCCCATGTTTTCAATGTTTGCGCATCTTTTCGCTACGCATTACAAGCATTACATCCCTTTGCTTGTGGATTTGATCATGTTCGACTGTTGAACATGTTCTACTTGATCACTGGGTGACACATTTTAACACTGTGGAACTATTTTAATGTTGATAAACTGGTCATATGTAAATTGTCTAGGTCACGAACACGCATGGATAACCAGCGAAGAAATATATATGATCAAGTACGACGAGCCATGCTAGCACATATCTATCATTGTGACTCTCCCTTATTAGCTTGTTAGCAAGAGTACATGTCAATTCCGTGTTTTGTTACAATAGTTTCATTCAGAGTTGTCTATTACTGCACGTACATACCGCTCTTAAACTTTGCTACTTGGCTTTGTATGAATATACTGTTTTAAAGATGTTCCTGTATAATTCTATGTAAAAATATGAACATGAGATTATGTTACTCAACTCTAACATGTCTAATCTAAATTAGTTCGGTAGAAGAATTGTTTGATGATTTTCTTTTTCAAGTCTATAGCACTGTGACCCTTGAGGTCAGATCATAAAAGGGCCAAAATTGACCTAAGGGTCGCCATGTGAAGAAACTTGATAGAGGACTATAAGCTTATTCTACAATCATGTAAATCTATGGTTTGTGGTTTCATAGTAGAAGAATTCTCAAGTATTCCCGATACAGGTCTATAGAAAACACGTGAACTGAAAATATAGAAATACTGGAACAACTCCCCCCGAAACACACACAGACACAGACACAGACACACACACACACACACACACACACAATGGGGTGCGGCCATTTGAACAATCAAGCTTGATCGTTTATTACCCAGGTATCACTTTAAGCAAATTTTGTCGTAAACAGTTTTTGAGAAGATTGTTTTATTGTTATCTACTATTTTTAATAACAGCGGCCGTCTTGGAACTCATGTTGACCTAATTTTAACAAACTTGAATGGCATATATCTAAGGATTATTCATGGTCAAAATTAGCAAAGCCGTTGTTGAGAAGTATTTTAAAGCAAATGGTAAGGAATGGAGGCGGGCGAATGGTAATCCCAATTGCTCACATTTGAACGTTGCTTAATTAAAAGATAATGCCCCTTTTATGCATAATAGTTATGCTTAACAAGGAAAGTAAAACATCAAAAATACTTTCAATATTGTTACAGATTTTTATTTGATTTTACTTATTTTTCTTAACTTTTTTTGAGACACAATACACATAGCGTTAATAGTTTTATATTTAAAATTGGGCTACCGCATTGAGGGCCTCATTTACGCAAGAGAGATAGATCCCCTGGCATGTCTACTGCTTTTCATTTAAAGGTCATACCCTAACGTTCAAACATGCAAAGTTTCATGCTTTCTCCCGGAAGTCCACATGTTTTATATGATACCACACTATATCGTGACAATTTTTTTTTTTATAAATTCTCAGACTCTTATGTTGCAAGTTGTGAATTGTATAAAACAAGAGATGTTTGTAAAACATATATGCCCCCCTTCAACAACCATGACACAAACATTACTGCCAAGCTTTGAGTGCCAGCTGTTTTTGTGTTATGGAAGCCAAGCAATTCTTAGTGAGTTTTCACATAAACATAGAGTATCATTGGAAGTTATCCTTATATATATGTAGGTATTTTACCTTTAGCTTTCACATGGGTTGCTTAATGTACATATTCTTTATCAAAATAATGTATTCCATATATCAAAATTATTTAATAGTTTGTGTTTAAAGAGTGAAAATAAATCATAAATGTATTTTTTTTAATTAGAATCAAATTTAATCTTAATATTCAATCAATATTAAAATAATTTGAAATTAATATTGTTATTTAGGTTTAAATATAGAAACATCACAACATACGTGTATATTAAAAACAAGAGGCCGAAGAGGGCCTGTATCGCTCTACTGGCTACCCCCGGGGAGGTGCACCACTAGACCATGAGACAAACATTCCTGCCGAGTTTCGGGTTTGTAGTGTCAGCTGTTCTTGAGTTATCGCGAAGACAAACATTTGTTAGTGTTTTTTACATGTTTTGTTACCATGGCAACCACATTTCTTATGCGAATCTACCCAAAGTAGAGGTGTATAACTAGACCAGGACATAAACATTCCTGCCAAGTTTCTAGTTTGTAGTGCCAGCCGTTCTTGAGTTATCGCAAAGACAAGAAGATTTCGGGATGGACCGACTGACCGACCAAATTTTTTTTATATGTTTTGTTACCACAGCAACCATATTTCTTATGCGAATCTACCCAAAAGGGGAGTTGCACAACTAGACCATGATACAAACATTCCTGCCAAGTTTCGAGTTTGTAGTGCCAGCCATTCCTGAGTTATCGCGAAGACTTTGGAATGGACCGACCGACCGACCGACCGACCGGCCAACCGATCGACCGACCGACCGACCGGCCAACCGATCGACCGACCGACCGACCGACCGATCGATCGACCGACCGACCGACAGACAGACAGACAGACAGACAGACAGACAGACAGACAGAAAGACAGACAGACAGACAGAGAGACAGACAGAGAGACAGACAGACAGACAGACAGACAGACAGACAGACAGACAGACAGACAGACAGACAGACAGACAGACAGACAGACAGAAAGACAGACAGACAGACAGACAGACAGACATTTGCAAAGCAATATGCCCCACCTTCGGGAAGGGTGGCATAATAACTAGAGGGTGTTCCTCGGAACACTTGTGTCGCCTGCCTTGTACTTATCAGTGAATTTGACCTTTGATCTACTGACCCAAAAAATCAATAGGAGTTATCCTCTTATCGATGACAAACAATGTATTATACAGTCTGAAGACAGTTGCTGCAATAAGTTATTGATCGCAAATGAAACTGACGCCCACAATTGAAACAAATGCTGCAATTAGAAAATCTACTACCAATCCACAATTTCAAGTAAAAGGTCATATTGACCTCGACTTTTTAACAATTTCCACCAAAATCAATACGAGTCTACCTTCCACAGAAACTATGAATGGTATGCATGCAGCGGTTCTCTTTTAAACGTAGTGGAAACCAACAATTATTATAAATATTAAATTTTACAACGACAAACGTAGGATACGAGGACACCTACAAAGTGTATAATACTATATATACTGATGGTCAATGAACTCCATGTTTTTGCTGTTAGATTATTCGCAAACTTCGTGGAATAAAACTGCCGAACCAATATTTTCTATTTTCTATTTTCAATATTTTCTTGCTATTGAGCACTGCTTACTATGGATAATCAAAACAAGAGGCCCAATAGAGCCTGTGGACGCTCTACTGGCTAATATGGCTCTTATAACATCAATGAAACGAGTGACTATCGTCTTAAAGAGGCAAAATATAGCATTTTTAACTAGATAAAGAGCCATAACTCCGCCATTACTGGTCCGATCTGGCTGGTTTTCGAAGTTGGCCAGTAGAGATAATAAAAAAAAAAAAAAAAAAAATAATAAAAAAAAAAAAAAAAAAAAAAAAATGAAAGAAGTATACAAATAATAAAAGAAAAAAAGTCAACAAATCTGGTAAAGTTTGGTAAAGATCAGATGAAAAATGAAGGCCCTATTGACATAACACGGCAAAATATAGCATATTTAACGAAATCAAGGGCCATTTGGCTAGTTTTCGAACTTGTCCGAGCTTTTATTGACATTAACAATCTGGTAAAGTCGAATGAAACATGAAGGCCCTATCATCTTAACGATGCAAAATATAGCATTTTAACTAAATCAAGGGTCTTAACTCCGCTGTTAAAGGTTCGATCTGGCTGATTTTCTAACTTGACCGAGCTATCATTGACAATAACAATCTGGTAAAGTTTGTTCAAGATCGGATGAAACATTAACGCCCTATCGTCTTAACGAGACACAATATAGCATTTTTAACTAAATCAAGGGCCATAACTCCGCTGTTACTTGTCCGATTTGGCTGGTTTTCGAACTCGTCTGAGCTTTTATTGACATTAACAATCTGGTAAAATGTAAATGAAAAATGATGTCCCTATCAACTTAACCTGGCAAAATATAGCATTGTTAACTAAATCAAGGGCCATAACTCCGCTGTTACTGTTTCGATCTGGTTCGTTTTCTAACTTTTCCGAGATTTCACTGACACTAACAATCTGGTAAAGTTTGGTAAATATCAAATGAAAAATGAAGGCCCTATCGTCTTAATGATGCAACATATAGCATTTTTAACTAAATCAAGGGCCATAACTCCGCTGTTACTGGTCCGATTTGGCTGGTGATCAAACTTGTCTGAGCTTTTATTGACATTAACAATCTAGTATAGTTTGGTAAAGATCAGATGAAAAATGAAGGCCCTATTGTCTTAACGAGGCAAAATATAGCATTTTTACTTAAATCAAGGGCCATTACTCCGTTTTAACTAATTTGATCTGGCTGGCTTTCAAACTCGTTCGAGCTTTTATTGATAGTAACAATCTGGTAAAGCTTGGTAAAGATGAGGTGAAAGATGAAGGCCCTATCGTCTTGACGAGGCAAAATAAAGCATGTTTAACTCAATCAAGGGCCATAACTCTGCCGATACTGTCCGATCTAGCTGGTTTTCAAACTAGTCCAAGCCTTTATTAAAAATAACAATCTGGTAAAGTTTAGTAAGGATCGAGTGAAAGACGAAGGCCCTGTCGTCTTAACGAGGCAAAATAAAGCATGTTTAACTCAATCAAGGGCCATAACTCTGCCGATACTGGTCCGATCTAGCTGATTTTCAAACTAGTCTAAGCCTTTATTAAATATAACAATCTGGTAAAAGTTGGTAAGGATAGAGTGAAATACGAAGGCCCTATCGTCTTAACGATGCAAAACTTAGCATTTTTAACTAAATCAAGGGCCATAACTCCGCCGATACTGGTCCGATCTGGCTGGTTTTCGAAATTTTCCGAGCTTTCATTGATATTAACAACCTGTAACATTTTGGTAAAGATTGGATAAAAATTGAAGGCCCTATCGTCTTAACGAGAAAAAATTAACGGACGGGCGGACGACGGACGACGGACAACTCGTCATCCCATTAGCTCTGCTGATCTTCGACCAGTATAGCTAAAAAGGAAAACCGTTCCACTAGATTTCAAGCTGCATTAATCTGTTAAGGAATAAATTCCAATTGGTTTTACTAGCTTTCTTATTGTTTGACATCTGACAGAAATATGCAATGGCTGTTTTTGAAAAAAAAATGTCTTGGTGCAATTTAACGGAAGATACCGGAAATGCACGTGCATTTCATAACACTAATGTCGAATGCACTAAATCCAGATATGCAAGTAAGAAACGTTAAAGGCAGAATATTGTTACTAAAACGTAAAATGAAACACTTGACGAAGTACTCGGAAGCATTACAATTTACAGAATTATGCTATCGAATGAATGGAATAGAATTAAACTTTACACACTATGCCGAATAAATATCAGTGTACTAATTACGCTGTATCCACTACACGCTGCGCTGAGGCTAAGCATACAACAGGTAGCGTGCAGATCCAGATGGATTATTTATAGCACAGGTATTGGATATGGAAAACAAGAACTACAAAGTCAGCATACCATTTTAACGAAGCGTATTTTTCAAATTATTTGTTTTTATTAACGACTGGGTAAATCTGATGATTTAAATGCAAATTTGACGGTAATACTATATACTGGTATTGCGTATGCATTTACAAGCTCCGTTTGCTTTCAATGTAACAGGAAACGTCAATATTTGCATATTGACGTGTAGTAAAGTCATATTGGTCCTGTAATGTATACTCGTTCGTGATTGGTGAAATTTTCTGTTCGTGTCAAAGAAAGTATGTCACGTGATGTAAACAATGGAGATTTCATTGTGAAAATTCACACGATGTAACGACAATATGTTTAATTCAAATAATAGTTTTGGTTGAAAATTAAATATTACAACCTATTTTATTGTTCTTATTTAAAAATGAGTATGCAATAAAAGGATTATTAGATTTATATTGGGATATTTGCACTCGATATTTCGCGGAAAAAATATTGAGCTCCTAAAGTTACACAATGTTAATAAGCGAAAGAACTCGTGCATATATCCCAATACAAATTTAATAACATATAAATACTTGACACAAAGTATTTATCATCTCCGTCAAGGTTAAAAATAAACATATGCTGACTTTAAATGTAGACTCATTATATGGATTATATCATAGTGTGTCCAAAATTCCTCAAATTTTAACTTTTAAAAGGATTTGTTCTGTGGTGCAGTTTTCATTGACCGTGAGTATATTTAACATTTACTTGGATTACCATTTGAAATACCATAACAATTACGCCACATTAACAGATTAAGAAACAAATGACTTGATAAGCAAGAGGACAAACTGTCCCTGAATCTCTCACCCGATGATCATGTCTCTAGTAGACACTTCGAACAGCAACAGAAGTGGATCAGATTTATAAGAGGTTTGGTAAGTTAAGACCATCCTTTATTCACTCTTTATAAGTCTATGGAAAACTGTGATCCTGGGGCAGGGCTAAATTTCCCCCAGTGTCACCATTCAATCAATTGTGTTACAGGATCATAATCCCATGCTGTATGCACAATTTTAGACCTCTATCTCTTGTAGTATCAGAGGAGATTTTTAAACACTCTCCTGCATAACTCTATGTAAAAATGTAAAATGACAATTTGGGTAGGATCATACAATCCTAAATGTCACCATTGGAACACACTTAGTAGAGAAGACTATGCCTATGCTACAAGTAACATATAAATGAGAGATCTATGCCTTGTGGTTTCCGAAAAGGAATATTTTCATTTTGTTGCTTATATAGATGTTTATAAAAACACGTTATCCCTGGGCCTGGTCCAATTGTAAACCCAGTGTCACTCTTTGGACAAACTTAAAAGAGACCATAATATTCCTGCAAAATATCAGTCCTCTAGCTATTACATAATAGTTTCAGAGAAGTTCTTTTCCAAGAAGATTTTCCAATATAACATTATTTAAAACTGTGACTCCAGGGACAAGGTCAATTGTTTCCTATGGCCACTATGTAGAGGATCATAAGCTTATTCTACACACATTTAAGAAGATTATTTACTGTAAATCTGTAAAACATATGACCCCTAGGCATGGCACCAGATTTGATTATTAAGATGTTTTCTATAATCTTTAGTCTATAAATGTAACACAGTGTAAATCATGTGACCCCTGGGGCAGGGTAAACTGTCTTCCATGAGTCAACATTTGAACAGACTTGGCAGATGACATGGTATATGCAAAATATTTATCTTCTATATACAACTTTACCACATCACCTTATTAAAGACAAGCTCATTTCTCTTATTCAAAAAACATTTGCTAGAGAAAATACTACATTTTTGGCATGTAATAATATAAAAGCGTTTTTTACTAACGGCAGTTTTGACAATTATACTATGTGGACTTGCTATGAAGTTTGTGAAGCACTCATCTTCCTATTAGATAATATTTTCGTCAGGTATGGAACCACCGTTTATAGACATATAATTGTTGGTATCCCTATGGGTACGAACTGTGTACCACTTGTCGCAGATTTGTTCTTATTTTGCTATGAAAAAGGAGTCTTTCACCAGATACCCAGGCAGATGTTTTTGAAGGCTTTAATGATACCTCTCAGTATCTGGATGACATATTGAACATTGACAACCCTTTCTTTCCAATTATGGTTAATTATATTTATCCTAAAGAACTTCAGCTTAACAAAGCAAATATATCTGATAATAACGCTTCTTTTCTTGATTTAGATCTCTCGATTGAAAATGGTAAAATAATTAGCAAAATCTATGACAAGAGAGATGATTTTAATTTTGACATTGTTAATTATCCTCACTTGGATGGGGATGTTCCCCGAGCAACTTCTTATGGGGTATATGTGTCTCAATTTATTCGTTTTTCTAGAGCTTGTACTCGAGTTGAGGACTTTAATATTCGTAATCTTTGTATAACTAAAAAGTTACTCAATCAGGGTTACCGTTACCATAAACTTCGTAAAACCTTTGCAAATTGTTATTATCGTAACCCTGATATTCTGTCCAAATATAAAAGTAATTTAAGGACTCTTCTGCGACATGGACTATCACAACCTGACTTCTATGGTGATGTGATTTATAAACTTCGTAAGATTCTAGGTCATGATCACTTTCATACTATCTTTGTTAAACTTGTTAAAAAGTTTATCAAAAGAGGTTATGACCCTATCATTTTGCAACGTACTGCATGCTTGGTGGTGGACCCTTTTACAGTTCGCCACTATGCTTTCCTCTTTAATTGTACGATGACCAGACAGGCTGTGGACCCTATGATGACGCCTACCTAAAGCCCATTGGGACGGTGGCGTTTGATGTTTGTCCATGATCTTTCTTGTCGTGCCCTTAATGGTTTATTCTCTTACTGCTCTGGCTTCTGCAAAGTCACTGAGTACCTTCATTGTGGCTTTCTAGGCTATTGTTATTTTTGTATTATATTTACACGAGCATATTTGTGTTTTACTTATATTGCCTATTGATGCTGCCTTGTTGGTTAGAGATTAGATCATGGCGGGGATTTCTTTATTTACACTGTCCTGTTTTAAGGGGATGACAGTAGGGTAAGTGTGAGGTTTGGTGCACCCTAGAACCGGTTTAAACCCCCAGTGGCCTACTTTGCCACTGACCGTTCCAAGGCGGTAGCCAAATTGTCAACCCTTTTTGTGTTTGTGATGTCGTTTGCATTTATTATTGCTTTTGCCTTCTTGCTTGTCTGTTTGCGTTTTTGTTTCTGTGTTTTGTGGTTTACTGTCCTCCTTGAATGCTACTTTCCCTGTCCGATCTTTTTATATTTCTTTTCAAGCTCTTGTAGTTCAGAGAAAAATACTTTTTAAAAAATTGCTATGTAATTGTGCATTGGATTTAAAAACGAGAACCCTTGTGACGCGGCCAAATTTAGCCCTAAGGTAACCATTGAAACAACTTGGTAGCGGACCATAATAGTGTAACTTTATGTAAATCTGTAGAGGACACTATCTTCTAGCTACATGCAAATCTTTGGAGTTCTATGACTTGCGGTTGCATAGAAATGTCAAGTTTTTTCCCCTTATTAAAATGTCTATGTAAATAAATACTGAAAAGTGAATCCATTGAAAGCAACAAACACAAACAAGAGAGAAAGTAGCAGATTCGGTTTTACAGAGTCTGTTTATGAGAGGTAATATTCAGTGAAACACCTCTCACGTCCCCTAGCACCGGTTTAAGCGGTATTCTAATTTAAAGCCTCTAAGATTGGGCACACAGATTGGGCTTGATGATCCCAAAGGATCAGTAAGTAATAACACTACTGATTTTTAGTCGGGGCAACATTTTATAGCCGCCACACAGCAATAAACAATCGCCTGTGTGAATGTCAATAAGTACGGAAAGGTGGATACAGCATACACGAGGTGTATCATGTTGTAGCCCAACTCACCAATAAAGTCTGAGTTATCAAAACAGAGACCCTACACTGCTTCAAATAACCAATGAATATTTCTTAATCTGTAATATGCTAACGCTTACAGCGTATCATATCAATATTGGTTGCAAGCAATGTTTCGACTGTTTTCAGGAAATCTGCAAATATATGTAAGATTCATTACATTATCTGAACCTTTTACAATTAAGCTAGTACCAAAACATTTACTTGGAAGTAACAAACACAAACAAGAGAGAAAGTATCAGATTCGGTTTTATTGAGTATGTTCATGAGAGGTAATATTAGGTGAAACATCTATCATTACCCCTAGCACCGGTGTAAGCGGTATTCTAATTTACATCCACAAAGATTGGGCTTGATGATCCCAAAGGACCAGTAAGAAATAACACTACTGATATTTAGTCAGGCCAACATTTTATAGCCGCCACACAGCACTAAACATTCGCTAGTGTGAATGTCAATAATTACTGAAAAGTGGATACAGCATACACGAGGTGTATACATGACTTATATATTTAAGAATCTAAACTCCATAGATACAATACTAACGGCTTTAACCAGCCAGGCCACAACCCGAAACTGGAGTGTCGAATTAATTAATAGTTAGCAACTGGTATTTCATTTTATGCTGATTCAATCACGGATATTTTTAGAACGCGTGAATAAACAGTTACTTTTAATCAGCACATTTACATTATTATATGATCTGAGCACCTGGATCGATATTTGATAAACGGTTTTGTTTGTGTGATTATTTGGCGGGTTAGCTTTTTTTTTAAAGCTGTATTCTACTTTAAAGCAACAAAGAGAGGGCTTGATGATCCCAAAGGACCAGTAAGTAATAATACTACTGATTTGTAGTCGGGGCGCAACACAGCACTAAACAAACGCTAGTGTGAATGTCAATAAATACAGAAAAGTGGATCCTTTGGACGCGAAAAACACGAACAAGATATGTATTATAAGTATACACAATGGATCATGCGTGACTTGCTACACGGCTGAATGTAAGATAATAGTACATTTCACATATTTTAGCCTGTTCTGAGAGTTGCCAAATATGTGATCATATATGAGAACGAGGCTACTGATATATTGGTTTGGCTAGAAGAAATATGGGGAGGATTGGGTAGGCTTTGGTTGACGTAAGATGTATTTTCACTCCGACATGTAAATAAAACGTAGAAACGTGAACAACTGACTTCTCCGTTATACCACGACGCAAATATGTAATAGTAGTAGTGCAACTCAGTTTCCAAGTAATGCCCTAGAGATTATATTTGCAGGGGTGTGGATAGACCCTAGGGCCGATGCTGGTGGGATGGTTGTATCCGTCTTTCACGCCCAGTAAGTGTATGTATGGTTATAGTTTGGGTGGGGTTCTTAACGGTTTCCAAGTTATGACTCAGGAGTTACAAATGTATGTCCACAGCGGTTGGTCCCCCGGGGTCGATACATACTAGTTGTATGATCGTATCCGTCTATCCATGCTAAGTAGGTGTATAACTGTGGTTTGAGGGAAGACAATACTTTAAGTTGTTTTCCCTGTATAAGAATATAAGTCTATTTAAACATATGACCGCTTGGGTGGGTCCAAATATGAACCCATGCATGGTTTCAATTGGAACAAACATGATAGAGAACCATAAGCTTATGGTACAATGGTACGCCCTCTAGCTCATGTAGTTTCAGAGAAAACGATTTAGCTATATAACTCTTTGTAAAATATGTTTTCATTAATCAGTATAGCTCATTGTCAAACTCGTCCGAGATCTTATGAAAATAAATGTTCACATCAAATTTTGTGAAAATCGGAAAACTTTTACCAAAGTTATCGTGTTCAAGGGCGCCGTACAAAAACCCAATGTATAAGCTCGCATAGTCTTTGGACTGTGTTTAGTTCATTAAAATAAAAACAGATTTGCATACGATCACGTGAGTTCTAGCATCAAACACGACTTAGGAGTTCACCCCTCCCCCTCTCCATATTTTCTCAATCCCTCCTTTAAAATGTAGTCAATGAGGTGCTAAATACTGTTACACTTGGTTTTCAATTAAAAAAACAACATATAAAGTATGTGACGATGTGGTTCAAATCAATTAGGCTTATATTGAAATAGATAGCCACAATACCGATTTTGTCAATTTGTTCTTTATATCGCATCAGCGAAACGTCGAAGTCGTTTAAAAGTAGCTCGGACACGATGTGACCGACGCATGCATCGCTCTGTGTACATGGTACATGTATAGGGAAATACCTATCTGTGGCGTGTCTTGCATAAAAATGCAACAAGTACGTGACATGCGCTTTACAACACTCGACGGTACGCAGAACTTCCAGGATCAATCACACATGATACAACCGAGTCCTCTGTAACTAGCGCTTGGATTGGTCGTCGCATTGTACGAAGCTGGGTACGAGGCTGCCTGACCAATCATCGGAGCTCCGAGGTTGTAGAGAAAATGTGTGGCGGTTTAGTAGAGAATCGGAGGGGTAGTGGGGTCTATGAGCCGATTGCCTGTGGTTTTTGAACAGATATAGAATTTGATAGAACATTTTACTTTTTGTTGACTGTATTACATGTAATAACTTACCCAACAAGGTCTCAAGGACAGCATCACACACTGGGTCTTTCTGGTTATTTCTTGTCTTTATGTCTGAAATGTGTACTTTCATGTAAAGTAGTTCATGATTAAAGCGAATTGTTAGAATTGAGAATCAGTTATACGTATGTACATGTATTAGAGTTACTTTTGACTGAATATATGTATCATGATATTACCGTTGTATTTATATCAACATATTTTTTTTAAATCAGGTTTGACATTAAAAGTAGCATGTCCACCCTCATATGCATGCCATCTTCGAGATGGTTAAAATACTGTACTATTGATTTTATGAAAATTAAGTTCTGCTCAACCCGTGGCTAGGGAGCGTGAACGGTAGCAAGCATATTCCACTACCATATATTTCGTATTTATCGTCTCCAAATGTCCACTCTCATTCACTTTTATATAGCACAGTGGCGTTACTTGTGCAGTGTGGCGGCAGTAAAACGTCTCCCCGCGCTTGCAATTAGGATTGTTATTCATTCGATCTTTAGAGATCGGTGAGCCCGATACTTATATTTAGATAACGGAGGTACATTTTCAAATGTTTAATTTTTCTTACTTAAATTTAGATTCGGTGGTTCCACTACTCCTGCCGATAAAGGCTCTGGATGTTGTTTAACCACCCATAGGATAATTTTATGTTGTCTGTTGTTTAATTTAGGCTGTTGACTGTTACTTGTGATGCGCTGCTCCCAACTAAATACCATTTTGTTTATTTCGCTCTTCGGGGGCATAACATTTTGTTAGATTCTGGGAACATATGTCGCTGGACATGGGATTATGACGTTAAAAGTAGCATGTCCACCGCTATATGCATCTCATCTTCAGGATGGTTAACATTCTGCACTATTGATTTCATGAATTTTGAGTTTTGCTCAACCCAGGGCTACTGTATTTCCCCGATATTTCACTATACTTTCACTTTAGCGTTACGTATATTATCGCAGTTTAATTGTATATCCAGTGTGTTTATTATACTCATATTCATCATATTAACTTAACTTAGGCATTAACTTACGATTATCATATCAGTTTACCATGTTTTATCGCTGTTATCACTTAAATTCAAAGCAGCAAGCTTGTTTACATTTACAAATGAATCTTTCCGGCAACCATATTGGATTCGGAATACGTTGCCTGATGGGATTGTTTACCATAGCAACTATTTGTGCGGCGAATTCAAATCTTATTCCAAGGAGAATATTTGTTTTAAATGTAAGAGTCAGGTTATTTAATCATTATTCTATGTGTATGAAACTTTACTTACGCTACTTTAATTCATAAAAGTGTTTTAATTCATGTTTGAAATTGGCGAGTATCAAGCTACACTTATTTGTATGCCAGTTTAGCGCACAGGAAAAGCGCACAATTAACGTTTCGCGTTATAGCGTTGTTAGTGCACAGTGCACATTTGCGCACTGCACAGTTGTATTTGTGCATTATAAATAGCTAGATCGCCTGCAGATCTAGGACTCCGAATTTTATTCTTAAGGTAAGACATTGTGTGTTTTGTTTAAACTTTGACTTTAATTTTGCATTTAATAAATACATTCAATAGTAAATTTAAAATTTAAAACTATTTACTCTTAAAAGGTTTTGAATTGACATAAATATCTAATACAGAGATTATACTATTTATCAGCATATTGTTAGGGATTAATTACTAATTATTTCTTGTCAAAGAGAGTATTATTATTTATTAAGGAAAGTTGTTATTTGTTATAGATCTATATTACTGATAATTTTACGTTATATGTTTTCCTACTAAGATATAAATAAAGAGAGGGAAACTTAATTCTAATTTGATACTTTGTTGTTTACCCCTTAGTTTTCAATAGTTAGATAATCAATAGGATGTCCAAATAATTTAATTTTCCTCGGAGTCCATTTTATTTAAACGTTAAACGCTTCCAGCACGTAACACTACGGGGCGTTAATGGTAGCAAGCATTTTTTTTCATAAACTACATATAAATCATGCAACATTAGTTATTAAACACACACCAAGACTAGTATGCAATATATAACTCAATTTGAACAAGACGGCCACAGACGGCCAAGCTTAATGTTGAATCAAAATTAGTTATGTTTAGTAATATTTCATTTCAGTTTTGGTAAAGGTATTTTGAAGTTTCAGTCAACCTGATTTTTACTTAGGACAGATAAATAACGAGAGCAACATTCCTGTAAAATGTTATGGAAATCATGTTTCCTATATAACTCTTTGTAAACAAAAACTATTTCCTATATAACTCTTTGTAGCCAAGTTCGAAAATAAATCAAAATGACGTTCATTTAGTATCAACTTCCTGTCATGCCAGTCACTTTAGTAAACTTTCCAAATCAATATCACTTTGTTTTGTTTTGAGAAATAGGCGCCACAAAATTGTATTTTTAAATCTGTTTAGGCCATCATGAATTTCTTCCGACCTGATTTTCACTTAGAACGACCAGACATCAAAAACAACACTCCTGCAAAGTTTAATGAACATCTTTAAAGTAGTTTAAGAGGAATAGTCGCCACATCCTTTTACCTATATAACGTTATGAAACGATATAACGATGGTTTCAGAAATATTCTTCGGACAGGAATAGCGGGATGAGCGAACAGACGGGTGGACGGTGGGAAGGACGGAACAACGGACAAAGCGGACTCACCTAATAGACGAAGTGGCTCTTCCTCTGTTGTTTTCTTGTTTACTGTAACGACTTGGTCCAAAAGTTCGTGATCGTGATTGTCGAGACACATTTGAAGTATGTTATGATCTGTGATGAATACGATGTCAATTGTATCATCGTCGTCTTCAAGCTTTGTAGACGACAGAATGCGATCAAAAGTATCGGCCATAGCTGTTGAGACTTCACTATCGTAACATTCTTTCCCAAAAGGGTCGATACACAACACAAGATCTACATCATCGCAGCATATGTGACGCCATTCACTTGCTTTATGTATCTCAGCGCATCGTGAAACGTCGTACTCCATGCTTTGGATAGCGGCAAGAGCAGTCTCAATATATGAAGAATTTTGATATCCGCTCACAACGACTTTGTGACATTCACGAAGTTTTGTTTTTATATCTCCAATCTCCGTGGGTGGTGGCAGAAAACCGACTGGAAGTTTCGTATCCATGGTACACTCAAAGCGATCTGTAAATTATAGTTAAGCAAAAGCACATCGTAAAAGAACATTGCAGCGCATAAACGCTTAGTTTTTTTATTCCATACAATATAGCATTTATTTATTCGATTATTATATCTAACTGCTTGTTTTATTTATCATGATTGATATTTTACGAAATGTCGACGCATAAATGCCTTAATTTTGCGCGAAAACAGATGAAAATAAATTTGTCTATTATTAAAAGGTATGCTAACATGAATAGGTAAATGTATTTATAAATGAGGGACGATATGGTAAACAAATATTTAAATTATGTGTATGAAGGTAAACAAATTCCCGTCAACGGTCGCGTGTAAACAGAACAATGCAAATATGAACCTGTAGTTCATGTTGACGGTAAATGTTCGCCTATAAAGACACTGGTATTTAAAATTGAAAAGTAATATACAGTTCTTATTTCTGATATTGAAACAAAAACTACCAAACAAGGTTTAGGCCTTCATTTGCGTATTATTACACTTAAGTTATACTAGTATAATATGATAAATATATCTTGACATTATTACACTCAAAGTTATGTGATGAATGCAAATAATAAAATATCCACATTTACTTTACGACCTTTAAAAATATATGCAGCACAATTATTAAATAAGTGTCGGAGAATCATCTCCGTGAAAAAGTTTTTTTGTAAAAGATGTACACTACAACACATACATATTATTTATAAATCATACAAACCAATAAAATAGCATGGTCAAGTTAAGATATGTCAAGCTGTCTTAAATATATGATTTCATATTGTTTATGTTATATCCATATAATACATACTTGACATTATGTCAACACCCTTTTTGTTATAAATAACTCTTAGTAAATGAGAAAGGTGTATTTAAAAAAGTAGTCAACGCCCGTATGTTAAATAACAATTGTTAAGGTCCCTGTCTCACCATCATCAGGCACATTTTACAACAGATTTACACCGTTTCTAAATCTACTGACAACTAGGTATGTATATATCACTCGTCGTCAGTAGGTTTAGAAACGAACTAATAACATATATTGAGAATCCAAACTATACAGACACACTATACACGGCTTTAACCAGCGAGGCCAAAGCCCAAAAGTGGAACGTCTAATTAAGAGTTACCAACTCGTAAGCCATTTTACGCATTTTCAATCACGGGTATTTTAAAAACTTATGAATAAACTTATCGGCACATATAGTTTATTATATGACTTCAACACATGGATAGAGTTTTGTTAAACGGTTTTATAGTATACTTTTGCCGTTATTTGGAGGGTTAGTTTCTTTAACCAAAACTGCATTTGTGTACATGTTTACATGGTTTAGGTGGTAAATTGTTCTATATCATAAGGACAGTTGATATAAGCTATACATTTGAGTCCATTGACTCATCGAGCTTTGAATTCATTCATTAGTGTCGTGGGCTCAACACTCACCTTGCATGCTCGTCAATACTTGATCAACTGTTTTAATTCGTTTTCCAATGGTTCCTAAAATAAAGATGGCAACTTAACATGTATATAGGAGTGTGCAGGTATTGACCAGAACTATATGTAAAGTTGTGTTTACATGTTGTTGCGAATATCTACGTTTTTTAGAATGGATTAATGCATAACTTTCTGAACACATCTCTATCTGCTTATTTTAAACTCTCATATTTCTATTAATGTAATGTTTAAATACGAATCGGTTGATGCCGTTTTATTAGTAATATTATATTACATGTCAACTACTGTATAACCAGTACTTAAATATCAAGTGTGATAAACATGTTTACCTGACCGAGTTCTTGTCCTCATTAACGTGCGCTCCAGTATCGCTTTAGTTGCTGTAGCTGCTACCTTAGAGTCCCTGGCATCGTCTTTTATTTTCGACACGTCAACGGCGTACATGTACCATTGTTTAAGTATATCTAAGAGGGGACCAGGTGGAGGTAGGTATCGGTGTCTTAGCTCCCTGATATACTCAAGCATTGCCTGTTCACATGAAGGTTCGCTTACACATTGTGATAGATCAAGTACAGCGGTTTTCAGACTCGCCCATTTGATGTTGAACTCTTGTTCGGTTACCTCATTTATGTCGCCAATGTGATGAAGTGTATTTCGAACTTCTCGTATGTCATCAAGATCTGCCCTTTCGTTTGATGGTAGTGGATCAAATAGGTTTTGCAGAAGGGTTGATACCAGTGTTGTGTCCCATTTATTGATGTCAGCCAGACCATTTGAAGGGTAGATTAAGTTAAACTGGGACTCATAGATTTGCCTCATAGTTTCTATAAATGGTCGGTGATAGTGCAGGTAGACATCAAGTGTTGTGAATGGAACGCTGGGACGTTGATCTGCACGTGCTTTTTGTAAGAACAGTTCCCGTTGCGGCCGTGGAGATCCCTCTACAACAAATGTGATCAGGCGGAAATAGTGGTCGGACATGTTGGTAGGTCAACTGGATGCTTCTGTAAAAAAATATTACTTGAATGAATAGCAATTAATTTCTTAGTTAAAACATGTTTACCGTTATTTCTGTTCAATAGTAAGTATTTACAATTTAACTATGATCATAACAGTTGTTTAAAATAGTCAATATCGTTCAATTATTAAACGATTTCTACTCGCAAAATATCACTCAAACCGAAAAGATGAGTTGCATTAAGGCAGTTACGGCGTTGTAATATGTTTTGCATTTACTTTTTGTAAAACAGAAGTCGAGGCCCTTGTGGGCACCTTTACGTTGTAATTTGTTGTCAAAGAGTGCATATAACAGACAATCAAATAAAGATATCAGACATATATCTCAATAATTATGTTCAAGATTTCAATGCAGAAAAAATGACCGCGTGTGTCCGGTCTTGTTAAAAACTAAAGCATTTACATGTATGGTAAAAGTAATCACAGTTTATGTGAACACAAATGTCTAGGCTTAAACTTTAAGTGTTATACAATACTCCACTTTTGTATAAAACATGTGTTCACAAATGTATCTACTAAACTACTAAACTACAATCTGTAAATTTCTGATTTTATTATGAGTTTTTCAGTTTTGATTTTATGAATATTCAGCCCGGGGCTAAAGGGCGTGAGCGGTAGCTAGCATATTACACTACCGCTCATGAGCAGTTTCAATCATACCGAGACTGCAATATTTCGTATGTGTCGTGCTCGGCCGTTTCCAAAGGTTCATTATCATTTAGTAACTGTTGTTATCTTGTTATACGATTATCTTACATCCTTCTACATAGTAGCTGACACTATGTAGACACTAAAATGATATATAGGGTCCTATAGAAACCACAGCGTCCGAACGCAATGGCATCGTAGGTCCGCATTGTACTGCAAACAAGGACTAGAAACTACAATGAAAGAGCCAAAAAACAACAGAAAGGGTGGTGAAGACAGGGTTACCGACTTGGAACGGTCAGTAGGTAATAAGGCCTACTGGTTAGCTTGAATTGATTTTATATGCGCACAATCCTCGCTATTATCCTGTCTTCAGCGCCCAACTTTTTTACTAAGACTCGGTCAGTGCTCAAGCTGTCAGTTGACATTACCGACATTTACGATTTGTTTTATTATATTGGCGATTATTTTAAAGAATTGTCGATTAAAATTGCGATTATTTTATTTTCAAAATAAATAAATAAAAGAAAAGTGACTACAATACACATCTTGTAATCCAATCAAGCCCCTTGTAAACCACACAGGATTGCCCTTTAGTGCTTAAATCGCAGAAGGTCTTCAACATTTGATTACTGCGAGAGATGGAAGTTAAAAGTGAATGTTAAAAAACAATTGTTTTCAGAAAAGCTGGATTGTTACCACGTAATTTAAATTTTCTTTTCGATGGTGTACACATTGAAATTGTAAAGTCACTTACTTACCTTGGAATTGATTTTACCGGAGGCGGTTCTTTCAGTGAAATGCAATTAACGCAATTAACGTTAACGGGTAAAGCACAAAAATCAATATTCAAACTAAACGTAGTTGTATCGAACATGTACATAAGTTACAAACTGGCGGTATATGACTATCACCTCAACATCGTTATCTGATTATTATCATTATTCAGAGCCTGCCACCTGCCATCATTGGCCAATGCATACATTGCCCGCTGTCTGCCATCGTAGACACGTGAATCCATAGCCCGTCGCCTGTCATCGTAGGCCAATGCATCCATTGTCCGCTGTCTGCCATTCGTAGACTCATGCATCCATACCCCGTTGCCTGCCATCGTAGGCCAATGCATCCATTGCCCACTGTCTGCTATCGTAGACTCATGCATCCATAGCCCGTTGCCTGCAATCGTAGACCAAAGCATCCAATATCCACTGTCTGCCATCGTAGACTAATGCAGCCATCGTAGACTAATGAATTCATAGCTCGTTGCCTGCCATCGTAGGTCAATGCATTCATTGTCCGCTGTCTGGCATCGTAGACTCATGTATCCATAGCCCGTTGTCTGCCATCGAAGGCAAATGCATCTATATCCCGCCGCAGGTCTTCGTATATCAAGGATCCAGTGCCTGTGTTTTGCCTTAGAAGAGCTGTGCATATGTATTCCGCGAGAGATACATTGTCGACTGCCTTTCGCAACTATTGCCGCCATCATGTGCATTTGTTATCGTAGACTCATGAATCCATAGCCCGTTGCCTGTCATCGTAGGCCAATGAATCCATTTCCCGCTGTCTGACATCGTGGACTCATGCCTTCATAGCCCGTTGCCTGCCATCATAGGTCAATGCATTCATTGTCCGCTGTCTGCCATCGTAGACTCATGCATCCATAGCCCGTTGCCTGTCATCGTTGGTAAATGCATCTATAGCCCGCCACAGGTTTTCGTATGTTAAGGCATCAATTGCCTGTGGTCTGCCATAGAAGACTTGTGCATATGTATTCCACGAGTGATACGTTGTCGACTGCCTTTCGCAACAATTGCCGCCATCATGTGCATTTGTTGCTCTCTTTTCCTTTTTTTTCAGCTACATTAACACTTACTTATTCAGAACAATTGTTCTTACGCTTGAACTGGTTTCTACATATTTGTTATCCATTATAGTTAACAGTCTTTGAGTTTGCGTCACTAGCCCGAATTCTTATATACTCAATGACAGTTTACTACCCCGGGCTTCGGGCTAGTGGGTTAATTCAAAGACTGCGTAAGCAATCTCTTTCAAACAGGCTTTCGCAGTAGTATTGTACTATTCAACTAGTGTTTACACATGATTACTATTGAAATCCAGTAATAAGTTGTTAGTTTACTCATGTACGTTAAATATGTCTTAATGGTAATTGGGGGAGGGGGAGGGGGTGGGGGTGGGGGCTCTTCGCTCAGTCCACTTCCGAGTGACATCGCTCGTTTTGGTCGCTATATAACCTTAGTTATATAATTATGCGCCCCCAAAAAAGCAAGCTGTATAATAGAACTGATTCTGACACATTTCCAAATGTGTTGTATAACACTAAGTTCAGGTTAACTCTATAAGGACTGATTATCCTTATCGGTTCTATTCTGCAGTTTCTTTATACACAACCACGCCGCCGCATACCCTTGCATATATCTAGCGCTTGTCATCTTCAGCCTAGTAAACATGCAACCATGACCCGTGTCACTTTCGAGTACACTGCTACCTTGGTTTCTACAACTGCCTCGGCCTCTGTTTACACGAGCTGCCCCTGGCCTCGGTTAACACGAGCCGTCTCACATCCGGGTTCACTGCAATCTCCCTCGGCTTCTGTTTACACGAGCTGCCCCTGGCGTTGGTTAACACGAGCTGCCTCACGCCCAGGTTCACTGCAACCTCACTCGGCCTATGTTTACACGAGCTGCCCCAGGCCTCGGTTAACATGAGCTGCCTCAGTGAGTGCAGGTCTCACTGTCCTTAGTCATGGTTGCCTCTGTCTAATTGCCTGCTTGCCATCATGATGGACGGTACTTGTGGAGCCCCCCATATGCCAAACAATATATATATATTGAAATGCTGATAAGTTAAATTAGATGGTAATGTAATACAATTTATACTACACAAGACCAAGTGTCCATTTCTCTTTAAGCTCATCAGGTTCTTTAAAATGAGTTTTTGTCTCGTAATCTGGGCAGGTTTAGCCTAATCAAACAGATTTTCTAGAATTATTAAATATTGGTATAAGATTTCGAACAGAAGTGAAAACAAGTCTTTCTCTAAATGCTACCGCCTCAACGAGGGCCTGCTGAAAAAGTACAACACCAACCTTAAAACACGTCTGCGACTAGGCATATCAAAACCCTCATTTTATGGAGATGTGTCTATAAACTTCGAAAGTTAAAGGGGTCTGACGGGTTTCATGACCGCTTTACAAATTTAATCAGGAAGTTCGTCAGAAAAGGATATAACCCTTTGGTTTTACAGCGCACTGCATGTTTAGTAATTGACCCCTCTACAGTCAGTCATTACGCTTCACTTTTAACTTGTGCAATGACTGGACTACCTCTTGGGACTCTATGATTGCACCTACTGAAACCCCAACTAAGGGAGGTTGGTACATGAGCTTTCGTCCCGCGGGTTTTCTGGTCGTACCCTAGATTGGTGTTCTCTTTAGCTGCAACTACTATGGTTGCTCAGTACGATTCTGGATACATCCTGAGATGTTTATTATTCTGTATGTGTGTCTTTAGTTAGTTTCTCTGGATGTGGACTTTATTGTTAAAAAGTTTCTTTTGATGGGATGTAGTTTTGTTTACAATGTCTTGTCTATTTGGGCACTGAAGACAGAATAATAGCGAGGATTGTGCGCATATAAAAACGATTCAAGCTGACCAATAGGCCTTATTGCCTACTGACCGTTCCAGGACGGTAACTCTGTCTTCACCACCCTTTTTGTTGTTTTTCGTCTTTTCATTGTATTATCAAGTTCTTGTTTGCAGTACAGTGCGGACCTACGATGCTATTGCGTTCGGACGCTGTGGTTTCTATAGGACCCTATATCTCATTTTTGCAAAATTATTTATACTGTTCTAAAAACAGATGCTGATATTTACCCAAACAAAGTATCATGGGTAACCCTAGTTCGCGATTTATTATCGTCAATAGGTTTTTACTTCGTGTGGCTAAACCAGAGTGTCTGAGATGTGGATATTTCCTTAGGTATAATTAAACAACGCCTTCATGATAATAAAATACAGTCTTGGCATGAACGTTTAGAAAGTTCATCGAGAGCAATATTTGTTAAAGAAATTGTTAGTTTTTGATTTTCAATTATTTCTTAAGTGCATAAACATACCCACATTAAGAATAGCGATGACCAGACCGGATTAATTGTCTTTTCTCATAGCCTTGCTATAGAGACTGGTAGGTGGCATAAAGGTATACCATTAGCAGATAGAATATGTACAATTTGCAACAAACTTGAAGACGAAAGACGAGTTTCATTTCATTTTAGATTGCGATCTGTTTAAAGACATCCGAAAAATATATATTAAAAAGTATTTTTGGTATCGACCGAGCATGTTCAAATTGAAAGAACTTTTTTACAGCAAAAATGAAAAGGACTTAAAAATGTAACTATTTTTAAAGCATTTGAAATAAAGAAAACGCTAATGAATTGATTTGATGTAATTGTAATTCCATGTATCATTTTCTCCTTCTCAATTGTAATGTTTTGTGTGTAATTTTACTTTTTTTTTCCACATAGTCATGTATAGTTGTGTGTGGTGGTTTATCACGTTTGAAAATGCAATAGAGCATTTTTGATTGTGTTTCAACTGTATGTGTATGTGCTTATATGTTCATGACATGGATATGATTATGTATAATCCATCAACCATAACATTGATATATTTATATATGCTTAATCACCTTCTCCGTGAAATTTTAAATGGAAATTCTGACGTGTTCATGTGTTTTGTTTCTATTTTCGTTTTCGTTTTCTGTTCTCTGAAAAAGTAAGCAGTATAGCTGTATTTATTTTGCATCTGATATTTGTTAATACATGTATGTACGAATCTTGCTACGTCTGTTAAAATGTATATCTATATATTGTACGATCACATGGGCATATGGCTTACTGATTTTGAAATAAAGTGCTTCATTACTTAGTAGTTCGTTAATTTGCATGTTATTCACAATTTGCCAGGCCTGCCAAAACTTGTCAACCTAAATCCTAATCCTTTTTTCCACTTCTCCCTAAGCCCCAAAGCGCCTCCAAGTAATCCTTTTTTTTATAATTACTAGTAATGACAAAACTAAATATAAGTAAAATAATTTGAACAACATATGAAAAGTGGTATTTTTAATGATCACACTTATGCAACATTAAAGAAAAAATATTGTTGGCAGTAGTATTAAATCTTAGAATACAAGTGTCGTATGAGTCGGAGTTTGTGAGTACGTGATATATACATGTGCATAAGTAGTACTGTAGGCGGTTTGGCACCGCAGGCGCCATTTTGTTTTCTAAAAATAGAACGTGTTAGTTCACGTATGTGCGGCCTCATTTATATATGAATGCATGTATTATGGTAGAGGGGATTAGTGACAGTATGTTCGAACAAAAGGTAGCGACATTTAGACTTAATCTGTCGACATTATAGAGACAGTATGTCTGGATATCTTTTGTATAAAAACCGCAAAGGGGATAAGTGAGAGGATGTTCGAAAAAGGGGTATTGACACGGTGAATTGACATCCGACCGTAATAGAAAACGTGAACAATGGACCGGAAACCCTCTATTATACCAACACTTTGAACATAAGATTTGACATGTTACTTCTATAAATAGGGTTGACATGTGCCATCTATACATAGAAAAATGGACAAACCAGATGGTTGGATAAGTACCACTTAATTTCTCTCTATATATCCGTAATGCCTTTATACGTACACAATCAATTATTTACATTATATTTTAAATGAAACATTATTATTACGTCTGTTATAAGTGGAAACAGTAATTTTACCAAATAAGAACAAAGCTGAGTAATTTAGACTGTGAATCAAGAATCCCACGATATATATATTATCAAATGTGCCCCTGATAACTGGCTGTAGTAAGTCCATGGTTGAAGACATTCAACATGTATCCAAGTCGGAAGTCTAAATCATGATGTTTAATCTTTTTACAGTTTTAATACTCTTGAAATCAGAAACTCTCAACCATTTCCAACACCCACTGACATTTCTAAAATTCAAGAATATCTAAACACATCCATATGAATACAAATATGAACTTTAAAGGGACACACGGCAATCTTGAAGTTAATATCAAGCATTAAAATAAGCACATCGATTTATTAGTCCTGAATCACTTTGACTTTAAAACTGCTTGCATATAATTAAATAAAATTGTCTTCGTTATTCTATCTTTTTTTTAATATATTATCGGTGACATATTATACATATTTAGTAAAATGTATAAACAATGTGCTTTGAACTATTCTGCTAATTGATATCAATGATTGAACAAATGCCAGTTATGTAGAAAAACTAACGGTACGCCCTGAGTTTTTAAAAATCAAAGATTGCCATGTGTCCCTTTAAACAAGAGGCACACGAGGGTCTATATCGCTCTACTGGTTGTACACGTTTTGAAAAATAGAAAGGATTGTCAATGTTCAATATGTCATCCAAATACCGAGAAATGTCATTAAAGGCTTCACTTACATCTGCCTGAGTATCGTATGAAATTTTCTACATGAAATCTCTTTCATAGCAATTCAAGAACAAATCTGCGACAAGAGGAGCCCAGTTCGTCTTGGGACAATTTGTCTATAAGTCTATAGTTCCGGACCTGACGAAAATAGTCCACATAATGGTTTCACCTCAGGGTCACCATTTAAATGAACTTGGTTTAGGACCATAAGATGATGATAAATGCGAAATATTAAACCTTTGGCTCTTGTAGTTTCTGAAAAGACGAGTTTTAAGTGTTTCCCTATATAATTTTATGTAAAACATGTGACCCGTGGGGCGTGGCCAAATTGGATCCCAGTGTCACCATTTGAACAAACCAGGTAGAAGAACATAAGCTTATGGTAAATGCAAAATATTAAACCTTTTACTCTTGTAGTTTCAGAAGAGACGTTTTAAGTTTTCCCTATATAAGTCTTTATGTAAAAGATGTGACCCTGGGAAAGTAAATCAAGGGCCATAACTCTAGCGTTTCTGGTACGATTTGGCTAGTTTTGAAACTGGTTTAAGCTGTCATTGATATAAAGACACTGACAAAGGTTGGTTAAGATTGAATGCAAGGTGAAGATACTAGAGTGTTCACAAGGCTAAATAAGGATTTTTCCGTAATTCAAGGGGCCATAACTCTGGTGTTACTGGTCCGATAAGCTGGTTTTCGAACTTGACCAAGCTTTTATCCATATCAACAATCTATACACGTTTCGTAAAGATCAAATACAAAATGAAGGTGCTATAGTGTTTACAAAGCTTAATATGGCATTTTTTCAGCAAAACAAGGGCCATGACTCTGGTGTTATTAATCCGATCTGGCTGGTTTGCAAACTTTTCCGAGCTTTTATTGATGTAAAGACACTGACAAAGTTTCGTAAAGATCCGATTAATAACGAAGTTCCTATTGCACTAACAAGGTAAAGTTAGCGAACGATGACGGACGACGACGGACGACGAACAACCGGCCAGCTAGCATTTGGCCAGTAGAGCTAAAAAGATTAATATCAACATTCCTCATATGTGTCTGTGGTTTGACAAAAATATAAGATTATCCACCACGAGACAATTTACATTTTAGGTAAACATATGACCTTAATATTGCATATTAATCATGTTCATCCCATCGTTAATCAACATACAAGCTAATTCATTATGTTTTAAGAATACAGGTACAATTTCTATTTTAACAGTTCCTTAAAAAGTTCAGAACCCCAATTACTCATATGTGTATGCTAAATACAGTATACAAGCGACTTTACGTTAAAAAATATGGTGTGTCTATCTCCTACCAAAGTTTCCAACCGATCGTATCGAAACTGTATAGGATACGTACCTATACGTACCTATGATGTCAAGATGTGCATATCGATTTGGCGTCAAAATAGACCTTGCATTACCGGAGTATTACCATTTTTTTTTTCAATTTGTATGTTAAAATTTATTGTGTGTCTATCTCCTCTCAGTTTTCACCGATATCCGTGTCACATGGACACACTTCTAGTCTCATTTAATAATGAGACAGTATGCTCAAAAATGTATTAAGAAGAGGCACCAGGATCGTGTTTCTATCTCATTCAGACATTTAGAAAAACGTTGGTGGTAGCGCGCGGGACTGTTTTCCCGCATCTCGTCTCTTACTCAATTCGCAAAAGATATACGAGTCGGAACAGAAGATCTTATTTGGTTGCAATAAGGTTTTAAAGAAACTTAACCGCCAAATAACAGTAAAATTACGCTACACATTCGTTCATCAAAACTCTACCCCGGAGTTAATAATGTGTATTTGCCGATTAAACTTATATATATATATTCAGGGGTTCTTAAAATATTTGCAATTGCATACGCGTAAAATGAATTATGAGTTAGTAACTTTCAATTCGACGCTCCAATTTTGGGGTTTGGCCTGGTTTGCTTAAAGACGTGTGTTTTAGTTTTGCTCGAACAATTCGATCTCACATTTGTCGCTGTTATATTGCAGTGCAGCATTATTTCAGAAATGAATATAAAACGTCATTTTCCCTATTTTAGTATGTCCTTCATAGTAATTGGGCTATCATGGAGAGAGCTCATATACAAGTTTTTCAAGATCTTCCTAGGGGTAAAAATGCAACTACCAAATATGGCAGTTCTTGGCAGAGTTCCTTCGATAATAAATTGCTGAGTAATAGATGATTTTATAGTGATTGTGCACCCTAAAATCTATTTGAAACCCTCGGCCTTGTTATCAAATCTGTTATGTCTGTGGTGTCGCACTCATTGATTGTTTTCTTTGTAATTGTTGTTTGTTTTGAATGCGTGTTTTGGTTGACTGTGATCTGCGAATGCTACGTTTCTCTTTCCAATGTTATTCATTATTTTATTAATTTATTATATAATTTACATGCGTGTATACTTTTAATAGCTAATCAGGTATAAAAAGAAAAAAAGAAAATGCCATAGGATAGAATAATTATATGTTATTGGATTTGTATTAGGATATATGGACGACTATAGGAGCGCAATATTTATCCAAGGAAGAACGAGTGCATATATCACAATACAAATATAATAACCTTGTTATTGCATTACGCAATTTTTAATATAATAATGAATAATTAGAACAAAAACATAGGTTTGAACATGTTATTTACATCAATAGCATGTATTTGAAACAAACATATTGTTGTAAAGTCGTTCACACTGAAACTAAAAAACTACCTTGTTTTTTTATCACGTGACAAACTTTCTGTGACGTAACTGTGGATAGCACCAATCCAAACGAGTATATCACTGTGAGGTGGTTTAAAGTAGATTAAGAGACAAAATGTATTGTTCACCAGTTGGGTATGCAAATATACGCTAGGGACAGCAGTATTCACTAATTTGCATGTTTAGTGTAGAATTAATGACTTCTCCTTTGATATTATATACAGAAACTATCTTGACACATTTCTTGGACACAAGATCGGATATCAAGGCTAATGAACACGTTTCAAGTGCTTTTACATTGGCGCATACGGTGCGCGTAAGTTGGAAAGGGAAATAAAGATAGAAATATTCATTATTTTCTGACGATCCTGTTTTTATATCAACCAACACGCTTTATCTTTTTTCTACAGGGAAACACATTAATAACATATAGCTGCCATGCGTTCAAGTTATAGGCTGACATTTAATAGCATAGCATTGTGTAATGTTTTGATTTTCGCATCGGGTACAGTTACAATGAATATTTGATGCACCTAACTGCGTTTAATTGGTCGACCTATTTGGCTACTCGGAGATATTATTCGTGATCGCTCTGCAAATGTCGGGGTGAAATGGGTTATTATACACCCAACAGAACTTTACAACACGTCGGATGTGGGTGAATATTGACGTCGGAGTTTGTAAATGAGTATGCAATAAAATAACAATATTGAAGCAATCGCCTGCTGAATATAGAACATTGCCTAGGCAATACATATTGTGCTGACTTCCATAAGGCATTAGACATCTTAGATCATGATTTTATAATAAAATGATTAACACATTTAAATTGAAATTTCATTAATAGGATAATAAATACTGACACGGGTGATCCTTTGGAAGCAACAAATACAACCAATAGAATAAACTGGTGCAACCTCTTTTACAGAGATGTCCAGAGTTGCATATCGAACAACGAACACATGTCTAATAAATTATTTTAAATTGGAGAAAGAGATAGAGTAGAACGTGCACTGTCACTCTATATCTTTATAGAAGTAACTAAGATTCTCAATATAAGCCAGCAAAGTTATTATAAAGTCAACGTTAAAAAAATAATAATAGCACCCTATAATCTGGTTTAAAATCCCAGTGGCCTTTTTTGCCATTGTCCGTTCCAAGGCGGTAGCCCTATTGTCAACCTGTTTGTGTTTGTGATGTCACATGCCTTGCTTCTTATTAACTTGTTAAGTGCTTTTTGTTTACGTTGTTTTGGTTGAATGTGTTCTGTGAAAGCTGCATTACATGTTCAACTTGTAAACCTACTTTTTCATATACCGCCACGTTTGACCTTGATGGTTTGAAGAAAGCTCTTGATTCTTTACTCATGTTTATTTTAAGTTTAGACTCAAATTGAACATCACTTTGTCATTAGGTTTTGAAATATAAGAACAAACGCTTCGAAGAAAACCTTAAATCAACTATAAATGTATACATGGGACACGGATGATCCCACTAAACACAATCAGAGAAACACGTACAAATTTGACGAAAAAAGGGCCGTAACTAAGGTAATACACAGTTGATTTTGATTCAGAAGCAGTATGCACATCTTGACATCATATGTACGCATCCTGTAACGTTTCGAAACAGTCATTTGAAATCTGTGAGAGGAGATATAGACACAGAATATGTTAACGTAACAATTAACGAAAAAATGGTCCTAACTCTGGTAATACAAGGTCGTTTTGGATGCAAAATCGATATGCAAACCCTGACAGGTGGTAAGCATACTGTACGTTTTGAAACAATAGGTTGAAAACGGTGGGAAGAGATAGACACACAAACTATTTTAACGTAAAATTTGATATAAAAAAGGGTCGTAACTCCGGTAATACAAGGTTGATTTTGACGCAAAAACGATGTGCACATCTTGACATCATACGTAAGCATCCTGTAAACTTTCGAAACCATCGGTTGAATTCTGTGGGAGAAGACGGACGGACGGGTGGACATGGTTAGCGCTATATACCCATTCACCATCCGGTGGTGGGGGCATAACAATAAACGGGTTTTGCCATTGTTTAATGAAACACAGTTTACCACTAAACATGTGCATGTCTGAAAATTCTCATATCCTCTAACACAAAATATAGGTTAAATAAAATGATGCATATATTTTAAAAATTGAAAAAAGGAAGGATTTCTTATAAGACTTCTAGATCCTAACACTCACGTGATCTCGGAGGTTAAACATTGCAGAGCCTTATAGTGTCGTTAAATTTCAAATAATGAATCATGATCAAAAATAAAATTATGGAAGAAGATTAAAAGATACTCAAACCAATTAATTTATAAAACAATACTCATATTAAAGAGACTGAAGGCAATCAGGAAAAGTAAGTGTTACCAATCCAAATATAAAATGCTTCAGTTTCATATAAAACGTTCATATGCATTAAACGGGCCGTATGTTTCTTTCAATTTAATTATAGTTGATGACAATAAGAGCCAACAGTGGTGCAAACGCCGAATTGCTAACTTTTTACCGCAAATATCTTAGACGAAAAGGGGGATAATTGTGTTAAAGGCAGGACAGCGACATAGTGTGTGTCACAATATGGTTGTGTAATAATGATGAACATGTGTGTCAAGTTTCAAAGTGTTCTGACAATTTTCTTTGTTGAAATATGATTAAACATTCACAGTTTGAACCAAACATCTAAGTTGAAAACCATGATAATGCTAGAAATATGAATTACAGACTTACAGTGCTTGTCATGTGTAATTGTGTAATGCTGATGAACATGTGTGCAAAGTTACGAAGCTTTCTGACCATTGTTTTAGTGCAAGTCGCGGAATGGTTATCGCACGTGATATCGCACATGATAATGCATATGTATGCTAAGTTTAAACACTTTCGGTCAAATTGTATTTGAAATATGACTGTGCATTCAACATTTTAACTGAAGAATATAAGCAAAAACGGCGATAATTTAGGTAAAATGCATGACAGAGTTATGGTGCTTGTCATATACAATTGTGTAATGATAATGAATATGTGTGCCAAGTTCAAATGTTCAGCTGAATATCTTAGTAGAAAACGGAGCTAATTATGGTATAAAGCATAAAGGCGTTATGATGCTTGGTTGTGTAATGATGAATAATATGTATGCCAAGTTTAAAATATGTTTGTCAAATTATATTTGGAATATGGCTGTACATTAAACATTTTAACTGAAAAATCTAAGTCAAAAAATGGGATAATTCAGGTAAAATACATGACAAAAATGTGGTGCTTGTCATATAACGTTGTGTAATGATAATAAAAATGTGTGCCATGTGTCAACTTTTATAATGCGTTTTTGATAAATGAGGAAAAACAAAAACTTGAACCAAAATATCAAAACGCGATGACGGACAGATCATCAAAATTCACCAAATCATAAAGCTGGATTTGCTACGTAATCCGCTAAAATGTGTAGTATGAAATACGCCACAACTGTTGTTTTGTCATTGAATCATGCACATTGATTTATCGCTTGCAGTTTTACATACATGTACAATTAAATGAAAACATGGACTCAAATTAGTTTGATTACAAAACTGGTAGATATAGCCTTAAAGCATCAACATAATAGATAATAGTGATGTATACGACACACAAGTGGCCCAAGAGGGCCTGTATCGCTCTACTGGTAATATGGAGTGGTGGATAACACGACACTGATATGTGCAACTAGGCCTGGTACTGATAATTCCTGCCAAGTTTCACTGAAATCCAGCTACGGGTTCAGGAAAACTAGTCCATATAAAGTTTGTGCATAAGCGCCATAAATCTGTCAAAATTCATTCAACCGGAACAAGGCGATGATATGCGCAACTAGGCTTGGTTCTAATCATCTTTGCCAAGTTCCGTTGAATCCGACTAGGGGTTCAGGATAATTAGTCTGTACATTGTTGGTGTATTAAAACATTTAAAGGGCCATTCATCTGCCAAAATGCATTTAACCGGGACATGGCGATGACATGCCCAACTAGGCTTAGTACTCATCATCCCCGCCACGATTTGCAGAAATCTGGCCAGGGGATCAGGAAAACTGGTCGAGACAAAGATTGTGAATTAAAACATTTGAAAGGTCATAACTCCGCCAAACATCTTTCAACCGGAACATGGCGATTATATGCAATACTAGGCATGGTACTGATCATCCCTGCATTATTTCGTGGAAATCCGTGGCCAGGGATTCAGGAGAAATAGTTCGGACAAAGTAAGTGTATTAAAACATTTAAAGGGCCATAACTCCGACAAAAATTAATCAACTGAAACACGTTGACGATATGCACAATTAGATGTAATACTGATCATAATTGCACAGTTTCGTTGAAATCCGGCCAAATAAAGGCAAAATATGGCATTTTTACCTAAATCAACGGACGTAACTTTGGTGTTACTAATCCGATTTGACTGGTTTTCAAACTCGTCCTAGCTTTCATTGGTAATAACACTCTGGTAAAATAGGGTAAAGATCGGATAAGAAATGAAGGCCCTGTCTTTCTCAACGAGGCAAAATACAGCGATTTTAACTAAAACAAGGGCCATAACTATTTTAATACAAAACCGATCTGGCTGATTTTCGAACTCGTCCGAGTTTTTAATTATATCAGCAATCTGTTAAAGTTTGGAAAGGATACAATAAAAATGAAAGCCCGTAGGCTATCGTGTTAAAGAAGTCAATTTATAGCATATTTCAGAAAATCAAGGTCCACAACACTGTAACTGTGTAAATGTTCTGATCTGCTCTTGTTTTCAAACTCGTTCGAGCTTTCATTGACATCAACAATCTGTTAGAGTTTGGTACAAGTAAAGATCGGCTGTATAATGAAAGCCTTATCGTGTTAACGTGGCATAATATAGCAAGTGTAACTACGTCAATGCCATATCTCCGGAGCTAATAGTTCGAACTGACTGGTTTTCTAACTCTTCCAATCTTTCATTAATATCAACAATCTGGTAAAGTTTGAAAAAGATCAAATGAAATCGTGATAAAGAGGCAAAATGTAGCAATTGTAACTAAATAAAGGACCGTAACCGGTGTTACTGGTCTGAACTGGCTGATTTTAGAACTCGTCCGAGCTTTTATTGATATCCACAATCTGGTAAAGTTTAAAAAAGATCGGTTAAAAATGAAGGTCATTTCGTGTTAACGAGCAACAACGTTAACGGACGGACGAAGGACGACTGACGGACGGACGATGGAAAACTCGCCATCCCACAAACTCTGTTGGCCTTCGGCCAGTAGAGCTTAAACTAGATTGCTGTCGAGTTTTCAGAACCGTGCAATTCTACTAACAATAATTAAATCGGGCATTTCATGGGCACTTATTTAGTGCATGTTTATGCACTAAATAAGTACATTGCATATTTAATTTAAACACATTTTGGAGTTACGGCCAAACTATCTCGGTCAAATGTTATATCCAGACAGTAAAACGAAATATAAAAAGATCGGACTGGGAAATTAGCATTCAAGGAGGACAGTCAACCACAAAACACAGAAACAAACCCCGGAGTTATCTATCCTTTATTGGTGATTGTTTTTTAATTGACAATCTCTGCTCAGTTACTTCAGCTGGTGAAGGGGTTAAAGGGTACTGGGTGATGATTGCCACGCGTAAAGTTATGTCCTGTAAGTGGTGGTGGGGACGTTTTACCCTCAATTTCCCCCCTCCGGCATTTTTAATTTAATGACGTAATCAGTCGCGAGCAATATCGGAAATAATGGCATGTTTACGTTAAACAAAAAAACAACACGAACCATTGATATTCATATAAAATTACCTTTCTAACTGTAAATTGTTATTGCAATGTTATCCAACAAGTCGTTTTAGCAGTTCAGTGTTAGTAAAACCACTATATATGTGTTTTGCAATAGGGATGTTATGATTCGGTCAACTCGGCAATGTTGAGATAAGCCTGACAAGAAGAAAAATTATCAACAAATGTGTATCTTTTAGAGAAAGAAAATACCTGAAACACTGGTGTGTTGTGATACTCTCGGAACACTTCCAAAAACATGAGTTGTAATTTGTACACAAACACGAAAACGTAATACTGATTGAATCCAAATTCGATATTTTAAAGATTTTGCTTACCTATCTCTTATAGTCATTGATATATTACTGATTACGATCAATTAAATAACGTTTTACATAGTTCATGGTAACGGTAACCCTGATGGAGCAGCCTTTTAGTTATACAAAGATTACGAGTATTAAAGTCCTCAACTCGACTACAAGATTTAGAACACAGTTTGTTTGTTTATTTTCACTGTTGTTTGGTTGCCAGAATCCTGTGTACGATCAGACTAAGTGATATCGGTTATATAATCTTAAGGCAAATACTATGTATATAAAGTAAATATGTGGATGTGAAATGCCTTATGGGCGGCGTATATTACGAAAAATGTCAAAATCAATATTACAAATATAAGTACTTACATGCCTTGTTTGGTTTTAAGTCATAGCTCCTATAACTTCGTTAGATAGTTAAACAAGTCAATACAATTTACCTTGTTTTCAACCTTAGGTAGATAACAACTGTTATCTTCCGACTAATACTCGTAGCCAGGTTGGGTCAACATCCATTTTTCCTGCAAGGTGTGTCCACAATTTGAACAAATAACGGCAAAGGGCGTGCGATTTGGTATTATTTGGATAAGTATTACTATATATAATTACTGTGAAAACTCGTCAGATTGCAGCCTTTCAAACTAGTTTAGGAAGAAACCCAAACTCCACAAGCGGTAGGGCATATCCCTTCCGTACCGCTTCGCCTCTTCGAGGCTCAATTACGTCTACCGCCCTCCCGCCCTCCCGCCTCCCATCTCCCTATTTCTAAAACCTGACTACGGGCCTTCAAACACACATATATATGACACTCGAGATAACAGTTTGACCCAAACTAAACTGCACCGAATAACCACCTTAATAACGGTATGATAACTTGTTTTATCACATAACATCAGTGTGTATACTAATGTTGGCTATCATGAAGGCCGATCATCGCTCTATCTTTTCCGTTCAACGGAGATGCCTCGTCGATTAAAATACCGGATTACGGAAATCGCCGAGGCAGTTAGGTTGTTCGGTTTCGTGCAACATAAGACAGAATACCGAAGCAACATACGACGTCATAATTCGATAACGATATTTATAGGTAGCTTCATTAATACTTTAAATGGCATTTTGGAGTTATGTGATATACTCATATTCGTACCTATTTAATACTGAATTTAGTAAACGAGTTGGATACATTTGATATGATGTGTGGCTTATCAAATGTGTTTAAAGTTGCGGTATTCTAAATATAGTATTGGATTGGCCACGCCCCTTTCCAGAAGCCGGAAGTGACCTGAGCCAGAAGTGAAAGGTCACACAAATTAAGAAATTCCAGATAAATGCTTTAAAATACAGTTTCAGAAGTGTTAATTAATTAATAAATAACATTTATTAAAATGAGAGCATTTATTTTTACCAAATGTATGTTTAAACATGAAATTGTGAGAATAACACCCTTTACAAATTATTTTTACTGCGGTTATGCATGTCAACAAATAGGGCGGCCCTCATGGAAAGTTTTGTAGGAGAAACATGCTGAATTTTAACTTTTAGCACATTTAACTTACCTTGAAAATAATACATAACGTTTTCAATTTGTATGTTCTGTTTTATTTTTTAACTTCGGAAAAGCTTGCATTGTGGCCTATGTGAAAGCAATTATTAGTGAACTCCGGGATGATGTTATCTTGAAGTATCTACTTTTCAATGAATTTTGATTTTAAACTATGCATTGTAATCATATTGGCAATCATTACGGGTAAAATTCTAACATTTACCTTGACAGGATATGCTTGAAGTTACTGTTCGTTATTTTTCTATGTTCCTTTTTACGAAAACACAATGTTAATATAGCAAACGTGGCGCAGGAATGATTCAAATATTGGGAGTGTGGGGTGGGAGATTTGAAGGGAGCAAACATTTTTGAAAAATAAACATCCAGTATTCGAATATATCGGTGCGGTTTTAACCGAAATCATATACCGGACCAAACTCACAGAATTGGTTACCGATACTTACAAAATGATAGGGTAAAAAGTACTTTTTGAACTCCATTTCTTTCCTCAAATTATTAGGAGAAGGAAGATACGTTGCCTCCCCACCCACCCACTGTCAAATTATTGGATGGTGCCCCTACCTCTTCCTACGCCTATGTGTTATAGTTCTAGTTTTACTGTTCAGTACCAGTATGTCTAAACCGACTTATGTGTGTTTGTATTGCATGTATCACATATTAAACAAACAGTCATAGCAACGTCTTAACCAACATTAATATTGATAAAGGAAGTAATCAACATTTTATAAGAGGATTCTTCAATTGTGTACTCGCTGTAGTATGATTTCATCAGTTTCACCAGGGTTATATTATCCATATAAGCGGTGTCATATTCCATGTATGTCTAAATGTTCATTAAAACAGGGTTCCATTATTTAAACATGTCAGTAGACATCTAGTTACGTGTCAAATATGTGGGGATTAATCCCCACTTTTATGAATTATAACATCAATTATTTAGTTCTTATTTGAAAACTGAACGTGGAAAAAAATAACACAAGCTTCTTTTTCAGAATAATGTAAATTTATATAAACAGAAGTATATACAAATATAAAACATGGGATTTATCCCCATTTTCGATAGCTAAATGAAAACAAAACCAAATGATAATGTATGTCGTCCAAACTTGCGCGTAACCATATTTGGGATATGCCTTCTCGGGTAATTTTTGCTGTATATGGCTTATTTAGTTTTTTTTATCAATTTAATACAGAAATAATGTATTTAAACAATTCTTAAAAAATACAAATCCCGATGTACTACCTTGCGTTTATTTGAGTGATGTGTATCTATACTAGAGTATAATGCTACGAAACATAACAGTAAATATAGATATAAAAACCAACAAGAAAAGCAGCATTCAACGACGACAGTTAACCACAAACACACACAGAAACAAAGAACACATTTTAAGATGAATAAAAGGCCAAAAAAGAGAAGGGTTGACAATAGGGCTACCGCCTTGGAACGGTCAGTTGCATAAAATGCCGCTGAGTGTTTAAACCAGGTTTTAAGGTGAACCAAACCTCACAATACCCTACTGTCAACACAATAAAACGGGACATTGTAAATAAAGAAATCCCCGCCGTGAACTATTCTCTAACCAACAAGGAAGTATTAATAGGAAATATAAGTAAAACACAAAGTAAGTCTGATTATATTCAAAAGTAATTTTACATCGAACAGCACGTAAAAAAAGAACCCAAGTGATGACTTCCTTTACTTTTCAACTTTTTTCACGTGTTATTTGTATTACACGCCATGACTAAATACGATCTGAAGTTTAATAATATCGTCTTGTTTTAAACTATGATTTGTTTTATTGTTTTATTAATTTTTTAGAATGATGTCCTGTATGGCTATATAAACATTATTGTTTCAATTAGTCAAATTCTAGCTGCGCGTTATATGCATTACTTGATATTTTAATTCTCTCACGAATGAAAACGCCCGTGCATCTGTCTGTGTATGCCAGACAACCATGTATATCCTAATAATACTATGCACTTGACCGATTTTCTTAGTTGGACAATTCCAAGTTAAATATATAAATTTAACAGTTTTTGTAATAAGTTAAAAGTTGTTTCTTTCATTGCAAAAACATGGTAGTTCTGGCAGTGAAACAATAAAACTGGATATTTCACATTATCCCATGGCTCATCTTAAAGTAAACTAATCCCTAATAAAATGGCTATACAAATACATTTAACGTGAACGAACGTAGTCTTAATATTCTCTTTTTTACATATTAGCAACTTAAAAAAGAATAAATATTCATTCTTACCTTCAATTTCTTTAAAGCCGTGGAAATAATATTTCGCAAATAATATATTTCTTTCATAACGTTCGGAACACAGCTAAAATTCTACTACGGTATGCACTCACATACTCGAATTATTGTAATTAAAATACTGATGCCATTAACCAACTATTGATATTGACAGATAATGTATTACCCATTATTGGTAAAATAGACTCGTCTATCCATTGTCTAAATAATAGTGCATCTGGTTTAGCATCTGGCGGTTTAGTAATCCAGTGGGTGTTTTTGACACTTTGAAAAACGCATTGATACAGTCAGTATATAGAAGAAGGATTTAGAAGATTACATTTCACAGGTAAGCATTTTCTAGACAGATACGTAGTCGTTGGTATATTCATTAGTCTACAATTGTTTTGATGATTTACGGAAATTAGCGTACCAGTCTCGCATTTTTTTACGGAAATATACGAGATTTTATTAGTTATATAGTAGTAGGTACAACATTACTGAACCAGTCTCGCATTTCTTACGGAAATATAAGAGGTTTAGATCGTTTATTTATCGTATTGGTCCGGAAATCGTTAACGGAAACAGACGAGGTTTACCGAACGTTTAAGGGTTTCTTGAAAAGAAGGAATTGTACGTCATTTTGGTGTGTGGAAGTTTTGATACATTGTAGAAGTTTGGATATATTCAGGTACGTATTTGGAGATGTATTTATACTGTATTTGTTCATTTGGTATTTATTGTATTGCATCTGTGCTACTGTACAGTAATACTGTTCATACATTAACAATATAATTTTAAGATGAAAATTTGGTCATCTGATTGCAGATTGGGCGCATCAGTGTCTGTTTTGATAACGGATGCATGCTTACTTGAACATTACGTGCGTGCGCAACAATATGGATAGGCCTATTATTAAATACGTTTCAGTTAGTATTTTATGTATTTCCGATACGATTGCCTTCGCTCGGTCACGTGACGTGCCGTAGTCCCACCCCACCATCGTGTTCATTTCATTTCTGATTTCTGTTATTGTGTAGCGGGTATAATGAATTAGATGTAATTAATTATATTTATGTATATTTTTGACGTAATGTACGTTGAGTATTGGAAATCGGTTTGTTGCCAGCCATTATGTCCGACAGGTACGTTTGCACGTTTGTGTGTCTGTGAAAGCCCTACAAAAAAGTCTTGCTACTGTATAATATAGTATCGCAAGATGACCCTAGTGGTTGGGAAGAACTCAGGAAAGAATCAATGTCGGTGATTGCATTTACAACAATCTTATAAAATTATGAGTACACAAACAAGTCATTATCTAGTAAATATATGTGAGCCACGCTCTAATTATGATGTGTAGCAATGTATGCGTATTCTACAATAACATGTATACTCATCGGCATATGTAAACGTATAGCACCTCACCGTTAACCACTGTTAACCATCGCGCCTCATATACAACGTTATCAATTTAATCTTGCATTACAAATAATGAGTTATACTCGTACACATGTGCATATATACATGTATGTCCTCTCAACGTTAACTAATGCACCTACTGTACAAGCTATCAAATTAATATCGTTCAATTAATGATCGACTACACTAATTATATCTAATAAGGTTAAGTTCTGAATCATATGATATTTGTATCAAGTTAATGTTCGAGAAACATAAAAGCTAAACGGATGTAGTAACATCACCAAACAAGATGGCGACGCACACTGAATACAAATGTACGATAACATTTCATAAAATAAATACTGACCACATGTTGCCTGTGAATTTTACCATTTCGAACTTCTGCTACAAACAAAGTAATTTTCAATCAATCAATCCCGGCCATGACTGGAGAACAATACATTTTATAATCATTTTCGGAACGCCCAAACCCTCATTTCCCACGTTCATTCCGTGACAAACTTGGCAACAGACGCAATTTATATATCTACACAAAAGGACTCTTAAGCGAGTTTGCCCTTTAGAGAGATAGATTGTAAAATATTTATACTTTTACGTGCATTAACGCACATATAAATTTATTGAACAGCCCTGCCGTACTCCCTCTACCGGCGCTATAAAATTGCTCGCTTTTCCGTGAGACATGCATATATCATGCAATTAGTGAATTTGTTTCAACTGAACAATGGATAAGCATGTGACTGACAGATGTCGCAAAGTGCTTACAAGAGCTATGTACGAGCAATAAGCTCTACTCTAGATTATTTTGTAACAATAGCTCTTCACTTAAAGAAAGTGCTACACTATTTAAAATTCAACAAAATCTAATTAATATTTACACGTTAATGAACTATTACTTCTTCCTAGCAAATGAGCGACAAAACGTACAAGCTGATCGCTCAGGTGCCAAGACATTGTTGCATTATAAGCAACATTAGAATTTTAACAATATTCTACAATTGTACACTACACTGTCGTAACATATACTGCTATTGTACAATACATTTCCATGCACTGTTAAACTATTGTACTCTGTTATTGTATTTTATCCCGTAATTATGTGCGGCGACTTAAATGGTCTGCCCCAATATTTTTCTTTCCACGGTCTATTACACCGACTCTACTGTTACCAATAACACTACTTCCTGCAACTACAAGAACTCCAACTTTACACATTGCATCCATTGCATCCATTGCATTACCAGTATACTGTTTGCGAAATGGAGTAGGGTCTCTCGTTTCCCTAATTGGCTTTGCTAAAGTGTGCTTAAAGGTGCACTGCATTATATCTCGACGCATCGGACCGAACAGCACTACACTCAGAGTGTAAACGACCTATCTCTCGTTTCGCTACTACACTAAGCATGCCCGATATGTCTACATCGACTGCTGTCTCCTTACCTACACTAGTGGGAAAATACATAGGGCTACTGTCCTCACTACTGCCTTCCTCACTATCTTCAATAACTGCAACATTAACACCGGTTAACACCCCTTGTTGCACATGATCGGTTCTACTAATATACTCTTTCAGCATATTCGCATGAAAAGTCTTCAACTTTCCATTCATCTCGATTCGATAATCCATCGTGTTCACTATCCCTCTAAAGTAACATGGCCCATTCCATTGTAATAACAGCTTGTTATTGTTGGTCGGGAGTCTATCTTAAATTTCCTAGCTCTAGCTTGCTGGTCATAGTACCGTTTGTACTGGGTACTTGCTTTAACTATCTGACTTTGAGCTATCTTACAAGTCTCCTCTAGTTTCTCCTTAAGATCTAACAAATACTGATATGCAGTCTTAACCTCCTCACTATCTACTTCACCTGCCCACATCTCTCTAAGAATCATCATGGGAACTCTAACTGATCTACCGTAAATTAACTCGAAAGGAGAAAATCCTAAACTCTCCTGTGGCACCTCTCTAAATGCAAGCAGCAAAGCATTGAGATACGTGTCCCAACCCGTTACACATTGGGTGATAAGGTGTTCACGTGATTTGACGCAAAGACCATAACCTGATAACTTCAGCCATAAGTGCTAAAGTAAACTGCGACCCACAATCAGCCAGCATTTCCTCTGGTACTTCTCTGGAACATATCGACTAATGCCTCCGCTACTCTCTCAGTTTCAATTGAGGGCAGTGCTACTGCCTCCGGATGCCTAGTTGCAAAGTCTACCATGGTTAGAATATACCTATTTTTCCTATCTGACATTGGAAATATTGGTCCGATTATATCTACGGCTACCCGTTTAAATGGTGTATCTATCATTGGCATCTGACCTAAATGTACTTTGGTCACTCGACCTTATGCTACTGTCCTTTGGCATACATCACAAAACCTACAATACCTAGTAAAATCTCCACTAACGCCCGGCCAATGAAACTCAGTCAATACTCTATCTGACGTATTCTTTACACCTAAATGACCTCCTATAATCGACTCATAAGCTACCTTAAGCACTGTCGTTCTCTACTTGGTGGTACCACTAATTGGTGAAACTGTCTACCACCACTATCTTCAAACTATCTGTACAATAAACTATTCCTATGTACAAACTTAGAACTACCGGACCCTTTACATTTCAGAACTACACTATGTTTACCCCTTCATTCTACATGGATCTAATGACTCGTCTTGAGTCTGTGCTTCTATAAACTCCGCTCCGCTGCAGGAACCTTTACCTTCTATACGTCTGAGCTTGCTTCTGAACCTGCGCTCTAGGCTCTACTGCATTACTTATGCTACTCCTAAAATCGGACACTACCGGAAGTACTGAACCCTCTATGTTCCCTATCGTTAAATCGTACATCGGGTTGTCCATACATAGTGCCTCTGTAACCGTAAACCGGGCGGTCCCGTGTATCGGTCTATCCTCTGAGCACGCTAAAGAACCATAGGAATCTATTCCATTATAAGAGTAGGGCACGGTTCCCGGATTCCTATGTATCCTTCCCCTCTTTCTGGGGCGGCTGTAATTAACCTATACTGTACTGATGAGCCGTTAAACAACATGCAATTTAATTATAGTTGAAATATTGTTATCATGTGAATGGATGTATTGCTTATTGGCAGCAATATCCATGCAATAGATGAAAAAATATAATGTTTTGTTGTTCTAGTTTGCGTCTTATAGTTTTAGTGGTCAGTAGGCTCCCCAGCACTTGAATATCCCAAGCGAGTGTACCCCTGCGCTTGAATTTTGAAACTTGACAATAAACTGTCAGACGTTTATGTTTAATAATTCACTTTTAGCAGGGACCAAATAAAATTACTGCTTGTGGATCTGTTAAAGGCGTTGTAGTCTATGAATAACCGGCCATATTTATCGCCAGGTTTGCAAAACAAACAATAATATTGTGTGGTGTTTGCAATTATACTGGAGACATACTTGTGTCTTGGTTCCAGGTCACTGAGTTGACTAAAACTCTGTTTAAGAAGGACATTTTTTAATTGTATGTGCGTTTAATGGATTTTTTTACACATGATTTACGCCTGCAGTTCGCATTAGATTTGCGTATAAATACCTGTGTAGCTCTATTTCTGCATCAGTTATTGGATGTGCCACCATTGATTTGTTCCCTTTTCCCAGCTTTTTTAATGATTTTTGCTGATCACGTAGTGCATCCCTCGTTAAAGAAAACGCTTGTCCATTTCCATCCATGCTACTAGTATTTATAGGATAGCGATGTCTTCTTAGTTTATTGTCACGACTTGAGACCATGTTTCTGAGCTTTGATGGCTCATATTGCTCACCAGTTTTCTTTCGGGCCGACAAAACAAAATCTGCTACATACTCATCCAGTCTGTCTGGTTCATTGTTGTGCATTTCTTTATTTTCACCTTTTGTTAACAAAAAAACTCTCAAATTTCCTAACATCAAATAGAGTTTTTTTATGGTGTTTTCGTGTCAACCAATTCTGTTAATTGCCATGCATATCTGTCGGATCGTACAGTCGACGCGTGGCAACATAATATTATAAGTTCGCTGAGTATTGTGCCGTATTGTAAATGGTATGTTACAGTAACAGAAAAACGGCGAATTTCTGATAAAACAACAACAACAGAAATATATTGTTTGTACGTTCTTTCACATAGTTTATAGTTTATTTATTTTCCCCGTATAATATGAAAGAATTAAACATATGTGAAAACACTTTTGTAATATCAAGATCGCGTAATCGTCGTGATAATGTAGTGATAATTGGGGAAATACACATAATAGAACACTATTATATATATGTAAAATGATTGTCAGTTGTAAATTGTCGGCATCGTTTTCCTCGCCTCCAATTTACACCCGGACCAATCAATTTACGTATATATGAAATACTTTTTTGTACCCCTGGGATAACATTTAACTTGAAATTGGGATAGAATCCAAAAAGCTCGCTGATTTTTGGGGTGCAATGATAAATAGATTATAATCGTAGCAAACTATACTTTACTTTTCTACACTTTGAATTTGTTATTTTTATATCATTATTCGCAGTAATAAACTATAGTATAATTGTCTACACCCCATTTTTGAGAGGGTGAAAAGATGATTAGATTGAAATATTACGAAGACTATTGATTTCTTTTAATAAGTCGATAATCCTTTGTTCTTTTTTGTTTTTTCTTATTACAGCACACTTATTACACAAGTAACCTTTGGCACTTATACCCAAATTACAGTCTACACACGGTCTTACTTTGCTTGTTTTAATTAAAATATTATGTCTGCCGCAATACTCTGAATATTTAGTATGCTTAGCTTCGCAAATCTTTGTTTCCAGAATTAAGAACTATACAAAGGTTGTGGATCATACTCAATCACATTGCTCAAACAATAAATCACACATTTATACTTTTTTTGTAAAGTTGCCATTGCTTCCTTTCTTTTCTGCTCCACTATTTCTGTTTTTTGAACTTCGCTAATTTCAAGTTTATTTTGTTTGGTATCCTGTTTTGAACTATAATATTTATCCAACTCATCCAAAACCAACTTAAACTCTTGCTCAGATATCTGTGCATCACTCAATGCTTTCGATATCAAATTTGTTATGCTTTTCAACTTAGACTCTGCCAAAGTGTTTATTTCATAATGTTTTTGAGCTTTTGAATTAAGCTTACATCTGACAAACTTAATACAAACACCTGTAGTCAAACATACTATTGCTGCTATTTCCAAAGGTAACACAACTGGAACAATAAATCCAATCCCAGCCATAATAACACTTGCAGATATTAAGGTACTGCCAATTCCATCTGTGATATTAATACCACGTTTATATTTTTTATAAAGGGACTTTTCGCTCTGTAATTAACTTTTTTCAATCTCTGAAATCGTGTGTAATCTAACATTCTGTCCGTCTTACACTGGCAACTCAGGATATAAACTTGGTGCATTCGGTTGCTTCATTTTTTTTTAATAAGAACAAATTAAATTAATTCAATTTATAATGATGCCACCGTATTCAAAGTGTTAGCGTTGGCAACCTTGCATACAAAGTTAATGACAGAACCAGCACTAATATCTAAAGGTCTATCAAAGTTATCGTATTTGCGTGGGGTGGTGTTAAGCGTTATACCATAATTTGTTTTTTTAACGCCATTGACAGAGACCACTACTGAGACGTCACCAATTATTCGTTCACTTGCTAAACCTATACCAACAATACGACCACGGCGTGTCATTATATATCCCACATCTGTTTCTCCTCCACCATTACCAATGAGAGAACTCTATTCAATGCAATTGGACCCTTAGCCTCCGCAAATATTGTAATAATCCCATATTTAAGATTAACAACTTTATCTCTCATTTGGTTGAATTGGTTAACAATAGGCACAACTCGCCTATGTAAGTCTAGAACATGATTGGTTAAAGTCTCTATGTCTTCTATTTTCTCAGGTTTTGTTGCTCCGAATATACTCATTGTTTTTTTTTTAAATATAATTTTTAAATAATTTCTAAAACACAACTCATAGGCAAGCCGCGATTATCTATCTTGTTGCCATGCTCATTTCTGACTTCTATTGTCAATTCAGAAATTGTACCATTTGAAAGACAGCGATATTCAGGACAAAAACGTGTATATACAATATCCCCAAACTGCTTATTTTCCACAGGTATAACCCCTATAATAGTGCTTGGCACACCATTGAAATAATTACTACTCGTATTAACTTGTTCCAGATGAAATATAGCTGTTGATAAGGATCAAAATCTATTGATTGTTTTCCAAGATGAGTACCTTTCAACCATTTCTTGCCCTTGGATCCCAACATTTCTGAAAGACCGCTTGATAATCGTATATAAAAAAATATATCTGCCAACTGTTGAAAGTTATAGTGTCCATCTAGTATATGATAGGTATGGTCTGGTGTTTTCCGCTTTATGATTTCATGATTATTATTATACCAACCGATAGTGTATGTAAAACTCTTTAATCAAACACGCTTATCTCCATCTCTATTATCGATATACTCTTGTAAATTAATAGAGTTGTCTATGTTTGAAATTGTATGAAACATTTTTTTTAATATAAATAAAAAATACAAATAAAAATTATTTTTAAAGAATTCAAGTATAGTTCAGACGCTCACTATTCAAGCAAGTACTTTCAGCAAGAATGTGATAGATATAATAAATCAAAACATACATCAGACGGTAAAGACTTTAAAGCAGCATTCCCCAATGTCTTTGTCATATGTCAGATCAAATGTTATAGTCCAAAGCTGGGGAACAGACTGGATGTCATTTTGGCGGAACCAGTTGATTTTTGCTATTTGGTGCGCGACAACTGGGTGCGGTATTGATTTCAACAATCATCTGAAAGCTGGTGCCCTGGTTCGTTATTTCGATATCGTGTCTATTACCAAGTTAGAAGAATATTATTTAAGATGAGTGTAGCAATGCCGCAATACTCAAATTGGAATGCGATTGATAACACATATAACCGAAACACATACGAGACAATATGCAAGGAGTTCAACGTTGATATTTATGCTGACTAGAGACAGAAACAAAGCTATAATGACGGTATAGGAACAATTTATAATTACTGGACAAATCTTGGTTATCATCCTTTGATAAATTCTATATATGACAACAAAACGATGAGTTTCACAGTCTAAGAGAGCGATTTAACATACCACATTGACTACATAGCACAGGGCTCTGAGGCTGACAATAGATGGTCTACTTATATACTAGATAGTCCATCTGGTTTTACAAGAGATGGAGTAGAACGCATCAATGACAGCATAAGAACATACTGCTGGTTAATCATTTGATCACAATCACAAACAAGAACAGATATACTTGGAACTGAAACAGCATCTGATGCCCAGAAACAATTTCTGGCAAATGTAGAGGACGCAGTAAAAAGCCCCATTGACTTACCCAGTCAAATTTCAAGATATGAAAACATTCTAAAATATGCAAGATGTAAAATAGATTTTGTCTATGGAAGTGGATTGTACATGTCTCCGAGTGACATGGAGTTAAGAATCGGAACAATACAAGACTACAATAATGAAATTGTAATAGCAACTGATGCGCAAGCATTATGATTGAATAATGGTGTGAATGTAAAACTAGTACCACAAAAAAAACGTTCAACCTGTTCAAGGCACCACAACAAAGAAATTTCTCGCATCCTGACTTTGATAAATCATTTATACATAAAAGTGTGGAGCATCCAAACCCACATGTGGAACAAGAGATGAAAAAATAGCGATTAAACACGAAGATAACAAAACATCTATAATTGTTGGTACTGTAATATGTCTTGTTGCATTTATCATTTACGCGATTTACTGAACCACTCTTTGGCTGCCACATATAATAATCCGGAAACAAAAACAAGCAGTGCCCATAAATTGTTACCAAACCAATTAATAATACTACCTGTTGCAGATAAAATCCATGATACGATTGCACCAATAACTCCTGGAAGTGCTGCAGCAGCTTTCCCAGCTAAATTAGCGAGAAGTTTACCAAGATTACTTAGTTGTTTTTTTATCCAATCTTTTACACTTGACGGGTCAGGCTTAGGTGCAGGTATCCCTCCATCCGTTGTAGGAATAATGGTCTGAACAATAACACCAATGATCATACCAACAGCAGTCAAAATACTAACAATTGTGATACCTTGCTCCATGAATAATGTTCGCAGCCTCTCACCGAGTGTGGTGTCTTCTTTTAGCATTTTGTGTATTGTTTCCTTTATTCTACTTAAATGACTACGAAATGCCTCTTTGTTTTCATTGATAGCATCCATTCTTCCCCCTCTCTCAACTTTAAGGTCTTTGATGCGATCGCTAATTCTCTTTATCTGGAATTCATCATTATCAGTCTTAGCTTGTTCTAACTTTTGGTTGTTTTTTGTTAGGTCTTTATCAAGTTGTGTGAGTTTTACCTCGTTATTGACTAGCTCTTCATTGGCAGTTGTCATCGCTTTCGCTATTCCGTCCATTTCACGCTTGTGTGTTTCAACATCAGAACGCGCATCCCAGTCATAAAGTGATTGTACTGTGTTATCCATAATATGTGATAAATCTTGTAATGGAATAGCAACCATATCATCTGGTAAATCGTTTCTTGTACTCCCCAACGCTTGTCGAGCGCTCTGTGGTAATTTTGTTTTACTGTTATACTCTGGCAAATTCAAAACTTGTCTTACAGCCATTGTTCCCGCAGAGCCTATAACACTGTTATATTCATTCGCCAAAGAACCAAGACTACGGTATGCAAAAGGACCTCGCTTGGTAGTTATTTTTATTTCTTTATTACCCAAAACCCAGTATAATGTTTTAACAGTATCTGATTCTCTAAACTGGTCATAATCTATTTCGTCCGGTGCCTTCTCAAATCGCTTTCCTATTTCAACATAAAATAAGTTTACAAGATTTTTCTTGTGTGCTTCAAGTTTGGATTCTCTCACCTCCCCCCGAGGGTCAGCTAGATGGTCGCTTTGATTAAGAAGACTTCTTTGAGCAGGCCCATCTGGAACCATTGGGAATTTAATATTTTCCTCGTCATCCATATCTGGATTTAATGTGGGATTGTCAAACTCAATTCCACCCTCAGCCATTGTTTATTTTATTTAATTTTAAAAAATACGAGGGGTGTTCGAAAACTTTTGCAAACGCACTGTATACTCGACAATCACGGGATTTACCTGTACAAAACCAATACGAAACGGATGACTGATCATCACTGTACATTGTGTATAAATATAATTGAAATCCACAAACCGGTTTTTTGCAATTTCGATTGCTTTCAGGTGTATTCATAGACACTGCGTTGAAAATGGTTAGAAAACGAATAGAAAATGTTGCTGAAATCAAGGGTTATATAAAAGCCCGCTGTAAGTTGGGATTGAGTGTCACAAGCATACATGATGAGATATGTGTTGTTTATGGGGATAAACAAATGTCATTTTCCACAGTTTATAGGTGGTTTACAAAATTCAGTTCCGGTCAGGAATCAGTCAAAGATGCCCCTTATTCAGGAAGACCCAGGACTGCAGTTACCAAATCTAACATTAATAAGATCAAGTCCATTATTGAGAAAGATGCGCGTTTCACTGTCAGACAGCTGGCATAAATGACAAACTTGGGTTTAGCATCTGTCCACTTCATTCTGAAGAAAATTCTTAAGCTTACGAAGATAAGTGCTCGCTGGATCCCCCATTTGCTCACCGATGAGCAGAAACGTACGAGGGTGCAAATGGCAAAGCAACTGCTGAAGAAGTACCCAAAATATCAGAAAAAGGTGTTTGATAGTCTCATAACTGGTGATGAGACATGGGTCCATTTTTATGAGCCCAAGCCAAAAGTTGATAACAGGATATGGGCTCTGAAACATGCCAAAAGGCCAAGTATTGCTAAACGAACACTGACAGCAAAGAAGGTGTTATACGCTATTTTCTTCAGAAATTCTGGGCCACTCATGCAAATTGCTGTTCCAAAAGGTAAGGGTGCGTCTGGTAGCTTCTATAAGAATGTGGTTCTGAAAAAATTGCGAACAAAAATGAGAAGAGTACGTTCAAAAACCGGTCTCCAGCATGTCCATTTGTTACATGACAATGCTCCAGCCCACAAATCCTCAACTGTAGCACAGTTTTTGAAGTCTGAAAAGGTCAATGTATTGTCGCACCCTCCCTACAGCCCAGACCTGGCCACGTGCGATTTTTTCCTCTTTCCGAAATTGAAAAAATACCTATCTGGTAGGAGATATAGGTCCAGAAGTGCATTGGGGTCTGCAGTTCACCAGTTTCTTATGGGTGTACCCAAAGATAAGTATGAAAATTGTTTCAAAAATTGGATTAAAAGATTGAAACGATGTGTTCTGGCTAGAGAGGAATATTTCGAAGTTAACTAGACAAAAAAATTATCAACTTTTAATTAATATCTCGGAGAAAACGTGTCATTTGCAAAAGTTTTCGAACACCCCTCGTATATTCAAAAATAAAAAGAATGTCAGCTTACGGAAACAAACTCAGTGCTTATAGAAAACTAAGAGAGCCTCATGTTGTCTGGGGCATCCACACAAGTGTAGTAATAACTAATAATCCGTCAACAATAGACGAAAACCAGCAACTGCATGAGGGATTTCACAATCTAAGTGCTAAAGATGTGATAGTTCCGCGTAGTGCTCATCTTGCCTTTGAAATAGCACTTAATAGTAAAGACCCCTACGCTACTATATACCAGAATTTGGGTAGAGCAATTGTGAAGAAAACGACAATAAAAATAAGTGTCAATAAAGTCATGACAATAGTCGACAGTGATATATATCATTGTTATGTAGATTTATGGAAAGGCCCTACCGAACGAGTAAACATGGCTTACCAAGGTATTGGTAAAGTAAACATGCTAAAACATAAAGTCGGTGCAGATGATGCTTCCGCAGACCTCGAGGATAAAGCTGTAGCAGCAGCTTATGGAAATAGATTTGTATTCCACTGGACTTTGAAATGCTAGAAAATCATGTGCCATTTTATCAAGCGGGGTTTGGTGATATGAATTAACGTTTACCGATTATAACAAAGTTATCAAAGCAGTGATGCTGACTCATCTTATGTTATACACAATATCTGCTGGGAATTTAATAAGGTTAGTGATGCTGAATTTGCCAGACAAATAAGACAGCAAACCAATGTTACTATAGTATTTATGTATGATCGTGTGTTGCGATATAAAAAAATGCATAAAGAATAAATCTGATACCCTTTGGGATATCAACATTAATGTACCAGCACGGAGCATGAAAGGTATTCTAATGCTGTTTGAAGACCCAGGCAGAACAGACACGGAATCCTATTACAACTCAAAGATTGAAAATGTTCAAATGACAAAAGAGGGCGTACCAAATCAGTTGTATAGTCAGGGCATTAAGGCATATCAACAATGGTATGAAATCAACAAATATTTTGCCTTAACATCAAAAGAATCAAAGAGACAGACATAGTGGCGAAGGACTTATACTTTACCAAAGTTTGTGACAAAAGCATATGCTTTGTTGCTTGACCTTAGAACATGCGATGACAATTCATTACACGACAGTGGAAGAACAATAGAAAACGGCAGTGACGGCATAACGATACTAATAAATAAAAAATCAGAAGCAGATCAACCTTTAAATATTTATATATATTTAATACAAGATGCGAAAATCAATTTTGAAGATGGAAGATTCAAAGGAGTACAATACTAAATATCCTAAATATCCACACAGTGCCATTATCTGTGGTCAGACATGCTGTGGTAAGACAGAGGTCGTTCTTGACATACTTGAACAAGAGTATGTTGGAGTTTTTGAAAATATAATTATATTGAGCCCGACCATAGAGTGGAACAAGGCTTATAAAAATAGACCCTGGATAGGTGATTTAAGACACCCGAGAGATAAAAAAATAATAATTGTCAATCCTGTTAGTAAGGACGGCAAAGAAATGCTACAAGAACTGTTGCGTTTATTTTTCAATAAATATACTGGCAAGCCCACACTATACATCATTGATGATTGCTCCGCCACAAAAGAATTAACAAAGAAAAAAGATATGTTGTCACAGTTAGCATTCTCTGGTCGTCACGCCGAACAATCAGTGTGGGTCATTACACAGAGATATAATTATGTATTGAAAGATTTGATGGATAAAGCAAAATGGTTGTGTATGTTTTGCACCAAGGACAGAGATAGTTATGAAATTTGTTTGAGAGAGAATGATGTTATTCCGACGCTGGAGGAGAGAACCGAAATAAGAAAAGCTTTAGCAAAGACTAAATAATTGAAGTTAATATTGAGGACAGAACAACCTTTTGACTATTGGCTTGTTGCATAATAACTATTTCTTACGCATTGCTAACAACAATGCTTGTTTTAACAGCATTGCTTTGTTGCTAATAATAATACTAACAGTAAAGTAACTAATAACAATTACTAGTTGCATGGTAAATATTGCAGCTGGTTGTTTTGTATTTTATGTTTATTTCAAAATAAAAAATAAAAATAATAATATAAAAATGAATGCGGAAGAACTATCACAAGATATCATATCGTAAAGGAAGACAGCAAGACGCAAACGAAAAAGGTAGATGAAAAATATAGATCAATAAATATTGAGAAATGTGATAAAGATAAAACAGCTACCAAAACAAACAAACAATCATTTTTTTCATACTTGGTACAAATATTATAAAAACATTTCATCTACCGAACAGAATAAGGCTTAACAATTACATTCTTAAAAAGCAAACGGATCTGGTTTCTTTTGTATTGGTGCATTTAATTTTACAGCTACCGGTGACTTTGGTTCTGTTTTTGGATCTATATTTTTATAAGTTTTACACACCAATTGCCACACGGCAAATGCAGTAATAGAACAATAAACAACTGTTTTAGTAAAATCCGTATACTCTTGTATGGTTTTGGTCATGTCTCCAATTTTATAAGATTCTTGTTTTTCCTCCATTTTTTCCTCCAGTTATTCTTTAACTTCTTCCATTTCTTTTTTATCTGCATCGAAGGAATATAACACATTCTGCATCAGCTCTATTTGTCTATCCATCTTTATCTCCATCTGCTCTAATCTTGCATAAAATCCTCTACATTTCCATTGTATTGCGCAGTTTATTTTGTAATCCTTTCTATTGTGTTTACAGTATCTGCATCCACTTTTACAACATCCCATAATCTTTGCAATCTCCCCCATCCAATGTTATACTTTTTTTGTACCTCTGACGCAGACAAAACACCTTTTGATATTTTTATCTCCTCTATGTCTTCCAAAGAAATGTTTGTTTTTCCCATTTTTCTTGTATGTGTATAAAAAAATGAAATTAAAATAGAATTGGAAATTAAAACAAGCTATAATGGGCTATAATGAAATAAATTGCTTGTAACAATGCTAAAATATAGCACTAAAGGCGATTACAACATAATTAAAATGGATTACAGTGGAGTATAGATGATTAAAACGAACTTGAAATATTATAATATAAGCCACTGCAAACTTAACATTACAAAAAAAAAATCCATCTTCTGTTACCAATGCACCATTTCATATTTTTAGTTTGTATACTGTCATTTTTGGTTTGGATAATAACTCTTTTCTATGTACAACTATTTCTATAATGGAATCTAGCCCACGTTTAAACTTAACAAGCTCCAAGTCCCACAAGTATAACATTTTTATTTATACAAGTTATACAATATTTATTTAATTTTTTTAAAAACTAACACAATAATAAAACTTTTATAATTCTAACAGACATTGCCTTTACTTTCGTTTTGTAGTGTTTAACACCAAACATACTATTTTATGCTTTATTAACTCCATTTTGGCATATTGATCTCTTAAAAAACAGTTATCTATATAAGCACCTTTGTCTGTAAATATGACATTTCTGTCTTGTCCACGTACGGTTAATATTCCATACTCTTTTACATCTAGCACGGTTCCCACTTCCAGATCGTCTAGATTTTATAATCTTTGGGTTTGCCTGTGGCTATTTTCTTTATTGGAATCTCCAGTTCCAATGGTTATTCTACTGTTACAGATATCTCCTTTTTACATACCTGTTTCTGGAGCTCGTCCAACAGTGTTCCGACATTTTAAGTTTAAATTTGCATTGGATGACATTTGCAGGTTTAAATTGTCCAATAAAGTTTTTTGTATTGCAATCTGCCCAATATGCTCCTCCATTTTTAGTTACCAAAATATAAGTTTTACCAAAGTTGGTAGTTCTCTCCACAGCACCACAGATGTCCAAAACAGTTTCATCTTTTAATTTACTAAACTGCATGCACATGTAGAGTTTTCTATAATAAAATTTAACTCTTCTTTGTGTTTCTTGTGCAGCTTTTTTACTTTAGCTTTTATCTTTTTCTGCTCCTCCAACAACCTGGTTATTTCTTCTTTTGCAGCAAGTCTTTTATCCATGCACACAATGTCTGCGGGTTCTTCTAAACTTAATGCATTTTATTTAGTCATTTTGTTACACATTATTTTGTTAACATAAAACTCTACACCGATGTTGCTAACCAAACCAAAATGTGCTGGATCAGCTGTTCCAGATAGGTATATGTATTTCCTGCTAATCAACTGTGCACCCTTGTTTTCGATTTTTGTGTAACTGTTTGCGGCTAATCTAATGTCTACATTTATATCCATGTAAAAAATATCCAGTGGTTTGTTAAACGTTAATGCTCCTGTCATCCAATAAAAGTCTCTAATATATTCTGTTTTTTTTATGCAGCCTCTTGTGTTGAGATGTTGCCATAGTATGTTGTTTCCATGCGGAGTAAACCATGTTCCAGTGTTTTTTGTACTGTATCTGTGTATTTCCGCCTGCATGACACCAGCCGTATAAGTGATGTCTAAAGTTTTCCCTTACACTGTCACTTTCCACTTCCTGGGCAAAAATATAAAATTTTACTTCTTATATTTTCACACCCATATGTCAAACAGTTCACCCCAACGTAATTGGAGTTATCCAGCACTGTTTCCTCTTGTCCAAGATATTCATCCCCTTGTATGTGAAATCCGTTGTCAGACATTACATCTGTGATTTCTGGTTTGTTAAAGCAACCAGCAAAGTATTGTGTAATGTCTATGTCTTCCACTAGTATGTCATTTTGGGATAGTTCTGGGACTTTTAGGATGTTAATAACAGCATACAGGGGGAAAGAATTACAGGAGATTTTGTACCGTTGTCTTTTGTTTTTATTGTATCCCACAGCTTTTATAAATGCTTTTTGTTTGTGTTTTATTAAAACTGTGTGGATGCGCTGGTTGTATAGGCCAACTAACGTTTTGTTTTCTATTTTGTTATCTCTGACTGAATTGGATGGGGTGGATAATAGAAAATTATCACAAAACACAGTGCTTATTGGGTAAATTGTATGTCCTTTTTTACCATACTATACTGTGATAAAACTTATGAAAACTCTGGGATTAATTTATTTTGGTCTATAAAAAATTCAGGAGACGTTCTTGATAACATTTTCAATAAAGGTCAAGTTTCATCAATAAGCACTTATGACTTCTCTACACTACATACAACCTTATCACATCACCTTATTAAAGACAAGCTAATTTCTCTTATTCAAAAAACATTCGCTAGAGAAAATACTACATTTTTAGTATGTAATAATATTAAAGCGTCTTTTACTAACGGCAGTTTAGACAATTATACTATATGGAGCACTCATCTTCCTATTAGATGATATTTTCGTCAGGTATGGAACCACCTTGTATAGACAAATTGTTGGTATTCCTATGGGTACGAACTGTGCACCACTTGTCGCAGATTTGTTTTTATTTTGCTATGAAATAGATTTCATGTTGAGTCTTTCACCAGATACCCAGGCAGATGTTATTGAAGCCTTTCATGAAACCTCTCGGTATCTGGATGACATATTGAACATTGACAACCCTTTCTTTCCAACTATGGTTAATAGTATTTATCCTAAAGAACTTCAGCTTAACAAAGCTAATATATCTGATAATAAAGTTTCTTTTCTTGATTTAGATCTCTCGATTGAAAATGGTGAAATAATTAGCAAAATCTATGACAAGAGAGATGATTTTAAGTTTGATATTGTTAATTATCCGCATTTGGATGGGAATGTTCCCCGAGCAACTTCTTATGGGATGGGGTGTATGTATCTCAACTTATTCGTTTTTCAAGAGCTTGTACTCGAGTTCAGGACTTTAATATTCGTAATCTTTGTATAACTAAAATGTTACTCAATCAGGGTTACCGTTATCATAAACTTTGTAAAACCTTTGCAAAATTGTATTATCGTAACTCTTATCTTCTTTCCAAATATAAAAGCAATTTAAAGACTCTTCTGCGACAAGGACTATCACAACCTGACTTCTATGGTGATGTGATTTATAAATTTCAAAAAGATTCTTGGTCATGATCACTTTCATTCTATCCTTGTTAAACTTGTTAAAAAGTTTATCAAAAGAGGTTATGACCCTATCATTTTGCAACGTACTGCATGCTTGGTGGTGGACCCTTTTACAGTTCGCCACTATGCTTTCTTCTTTAATTGTACGATGACCGGACAGGCTGTGGACCCTATGATGACGCCTACCTAAAGCCCATTGGGACGGTGGCGTTTGATGTTTGTCTATGATCTTTCTTGTCGTGCCCTTAATGGTTTATTCGCTTGTCGCTCTGGCTTCTGCCAAGTCATTGAGTACCTTCATTGTGGCTTTCTAGGCTATTGTTTTTTTGTATTATATTTACACGAGCATATTTGTGTTTTACTTATATTGCCTATTGATGCTGCCTTGTTGGTTAGAGATTAGACCATGGCGGGAATTTCTTTATTTACACTGTCTTGTTTTATTGGGATGAAAGTAGGGTAAGTGTGAGGTTTGGTGCACCCTAGAACCGGTTTAAACCCCCAGTGGCCTACTTTGTCACTGACCGTTCCAAGGCGGTAGCCCTATTGTCAACCCTTTTTGTGTTTGTGATGTCATTTGCATTTATTATTACTTTTGCCTTCTTGTTTGTCTGTTTGCGTGTTTGTTTCTGTGTTTTGTGGTTGACTGTCCTCCTTGAATGCTACTTTCCCTGTCCGATCTTTTTATATTTCTTGTTGTAGTTAATACCTTTTAAATCATTTTTACAGTTTAGGAGACATATTTTCCACAAGAGTTCTAGGCTTTGGTTTTGGATTTCATGATAATTGGGATGTTTGTATTGTTATATAATGTTCAGGGGCTTGTATTTTTTCAGCTACTTTAAACAGTTTTTTTTTTTATGTTATTGGTAGATTATTAATTTTAATGTGTTTTTATGTGCTTTCAGTTTGTAGTTGTTATTATAAGCTTTATTCTGTTAGGTAGATGATATTATTTTATAATTTGTTTACCAAGTGTGAAAAAAATGATTGTTTGTTTAATTGGTAGCTGTTTTGATCTATATTTTTCATCTACCTTTTTCGTTTTCGTCTTGCTGTCTTCCTTTACGATTGATTTTTTCCATAGTTTTTACTACTGTAATTTTTGATTAATTAAAACAATATTTGCACATAAATATAAATACAATGGACGATAAGTGTAAATTCCTGTAAATTGCGGCAGACATAATATTTTAATTACAACAAGCAAAGTAAGACCGTGTGTAGACTGTAATTTGGGTACAAGTGCCAAAGGTTACTTGTGTAATAAGTGTGCTGTTATAAGAAAAAACAATGAAGAACAAAGGATTATCGACCGTGCTACGAATCAGTAGTGTTATTTTTTACTGGTCCTTTGGAACCAACGAGCCCAATATAGGTGGCTTTGAAGTAGAATACCGCTTAAGCCGGTGCTAGGGGGCGTGAGAAATGTTGCTTCTACCATTACTTCTCATGAACAGACTCAATAAAACCGAGACTGCTGCTTTATTCTCTTAATTGTGTTAGTTGCTCTCAAAGGATCACTTTTATCAGTACTTATTAAAAGAAATCAATAGACTTCGTAATATTTCAATCTAATCATCTTTTCACCCCCTAAAAAATGGGTTGTAGAAAATTATACTATAGTTTACTACTGCGAATAATGATATAAAAATAACAAATTTAAAGTGTAGAAATTATACTATAGTTTGCTACGATTACAATCTATTCATCATTTCACCCCAAAAATCAGCTAGCTTTTTTGATTCTATCTCAATTTCCTGAAGTATTTCATATATATCATGTATATGTAATGGTCCGGGTGTAAATTGGAGGCGAGAAAAGCGATGCCGACAATTTACAACCGGACAATCATTTTACATAATTATATATCTATTCTATTTCTCTCCAGCTAGTTTTTCTACGTAAAGATTAACTTGTATTTGTTCAGTCATTAATATTAATTTAATTATAATATGTGTATAAAGCAAATAGTTTTGGCATATAATTAACTGTTGATAACATTGAATCAATATTACATTATATTTATATAATATATTGCGTACGTACACTTTATCAACACGTACGCATGTGCAAGCTAATACGTAAACGTGTACATGATAGAAACACTGCATACATGATTCTTAGCTTTGCGCATTCTAGTTCTGCAAGCACGAGCACGTGATAATTACACGAACATATTTACACCTTCATGGCCGGTAGGGGCTACATACATCAGATAAAGGCAGAAAGGGGAACGACCACCTCATAAGTGTATGTTATTGAAAGAAGTAAATATGTATTCTTTGTTTCCTTTTACGGTGATGATCATTTGAAAATCCCTTTCGATTTTGTGTATATTAAATATGCGTTGTTAATAGATTTGCACCAGCACGTTCGTGTCGTGCAACACATGGTGCACATGATCATGATACACATGATGGAGTCGGACGACTATTGTTTCGTAACGCAGAAAAATAATGAATAAAGATCAACTATGTATTAGTAAGTGTTTATTATTAAGTTAAAGTTTAACAACATTATTTTAATACCGTTTATTTTTTAACTGTTTTTAGAATGTAGCTCAGCGTTTTACAGTAAATTTGCGTGTAAATATTTACATAATGAACTAGTTTTCAATCCAAGAAATAATTTCCTAAAATGTTTTAATCCATATATTTTTCAGGAAATAGCAGATTCCAGAAACCCGTGTCTACAGACGACACTTTGAAAAGGCGAGAAATCTAAAGTAAGTGCCAAAGAACAATTTGAAAAAACGCTATATGGCGGGATTGGGCAAGGTCAAGATACTCCTAAGTTTCTTACTTTCATGGAATCCAGATTTCCTATTCCCTAGGATGTAGGGCAACTACTCCTACACGACACTTTGCTGGAGTATTAGGGTCAGAGATTTTCATGGGACCGTTAAGGATAATGCATGTGAGAAATTGGATTTAAAGTGTGAACACAGTGATAATTTAATTATGTTACTTTAATTATAAACCATTATAATTACATACTTTACTAATACATGTACCAAATTGTGTTAACAAAGGATTATAGTACAACAGGACGTGAAAAGGATGGTAATTGATGTGTGATACTTTACTAGATTTGCTGATATATCGGAGTTTATTAATCATTTTGTTTTTGAAATATTTTTGGATTACTTACTGAACACTGTATCGAAAGTGTGAAATAAGAGAGAATTTTTCAATATCTTCGTTTTTTGGATTAAGAATGAAAAAGGTAAAACAATTGAACTCTTTAATTCCCTTCTTTTCTGTATTTTATTGTTGATGCACTATTTTCAAACAAAATTTATTTGAAACCGAAATTTGCAAAGAAACATAATGGAAGCGGCCATCTTGGAACGATGACGTCATCGAGCCATTTTACCATATATGGCTTAATGGCAAAATGTCGTTTAAAGCAAAGAAAATCACTGCAAATAATAAATAAGCATACAATTTATACATTTTAAGTTTTTTTTGCAAATTTTCAATACATCATATCTCCTTTATTTTTCATGGCATTTTTGATAATTCTTTTAGCTTTTTTTCAAATTATTCAGAGCCCTTTAAAATAAACAACCTTAGTGCATCAATCCCTTTAAATCCATTTTGATGCGAAAACAACAACACTTAACGTTTGCTACTAGGGTCGAGATACAATTCACGCGCGCACCAACATCCGGTATGCAGGAAAACATGCAAAACGTTAATAGCTGGCGGCGTGAACGCACAAAATGTCTCTGATATGCAAGAAAAATAATCTATCATGGGTATTTGGTTTTCTTTTATTATTCTGGATACTATATACTATACCTGAAAAATCTACTGGAATGTGGCAGCATAAGAATTATAAGTTTGTATTGGACAGTGATCTTTACCGGTTGCATACATCCTGGGTTTTTGTGTTCTGATGTTTGTAATGTCCACCCTTGACCTGGTTTTCGTTTGCCTTTCATTGTACTCCAAGTACTTGAGATTCAGTTCGTGGTCAAAGCAGAGATTTATATCACCCCACATCAGTTGCCTGGAATAGACGAAATATAATTATCTTGTTATTATGCATTTATTACACGTATTAAATGAACAGAATTAGGCAACATGATAATGTTATCAAAATTAGGTCAGTAGTCAGTACAAGTAGTTATTTAATACAGTCAGTGTCCCATTTAAAACAAATCATTGATGTGAACAGTTACCGTTTCTCCCTTAATTGAAACTTCATTTTGTTTGAAGGCCGTTTTCAATCAACTTAACTTTAACATACATATATTTATACTTATAATGAACTTTTGTGTAAATCGAACAGTATCAACCCAAACAATTACATCATTTTGAAAACAGAGAAAACTAAATTATAGAAATTTAAAACCACACCCTGGACTGATTTCTTAAAAAATGGAAGCTGTCGAATGAAGGAATACATCTGGGTTTGCGGCGTACCAACAGTGATGGGCAATTGGTTGAAATTCACAGTAGATCATGGGTTACGATCGGTTAGACGTAACCAATCGATGATTATTTATAATCGGTTAGTCATTAGTAAGAAGTGATATTAGGGTTTATTGCAGTTAGCCATACAGAAATTCGAAACCAGTATTTTAAATTTTAAGAAGATCCTTTTTTTTTCTTCATGTATTAAACTAGTTTATTTATTATCTTAATGTGTTAGCAACTGATCATCGGTTACAACCGATTAAGTGGTACATCACTAGTACCAACACAAAAAGGTTATATGACACCAACGGGAAAGGAACATTCCAGGTTCAGTTTCAAATCAATGCATCAGTTCATGCATGCAGTAGACGCATGCAGTGTAAGGGAAAAATCATGAAAAGTATCATGGTATGGGGTATTTATATATAACAGACGAATGGTCACTCCCTAAGACAATCAGGAGAATACTTGGAATAATTAGTGGCAAATCATATGATTGCTGTTTTTATATATCAGTTTTTCATTGATATGCTACCACTGAAACCCTGTTGGCAGCAATGTCATAGAAGTGTCTTCATTCAAATACAGAACTTTTTAAGCATTTAGTGATTTTCCAAAAAAAAGTACATGCCTGAGCTCAGCACCACCACCACGCATGCCAAAATGCACCGTGTTATTCATCCAAAGCTGGGCTATCACATTTGCTGGAGTCTTATTTCCAAGCTGTTACTGATTGAACAGGATATCAATTTCTGCGTCTGTGGCTGCAGCTGCTGCTTTTGGCCTATTTCCCATTCCTTTTGTCTTCAAATCATTCCCATTACTGGATAAAACCAGCATCGTTTGTGCAAATGGTTGTACAGTAATCGTGCTCTTTCAGATATCTGTTGGATCTATTGTATATTTTATTATATTCTTGATCTGTTCAGCGATTAAGTAAATCCATGTAATATCAATATCACCTAACATTACATCCAATCTATGCACTTACATTCAATGTTATGCATGTTTTCCAGTGGGTGAAGTCTATATATTTTTCTTGCATTACGGACAAGGATGTATCCATCATTTTACCGGGGCTAGATATTTCCATCTTACCCTAGGGCTCATCTACAATGCACGTGCTAGTATGATCACGTAATTCTCATCAGATACCAATCAACGTATTTGTTTTAAAAGAACAAATATATATCTGTGGTATGCAAGAAAAAGAATCGGCCAAGGGTATCCAGTTGAGATTGGGACATTCCAAACCTCGGTATCGCTCTTTAGATCGGAACAGTGAAACCGAGAGTTTCAGTATATCCTTAAGAGTGTGATTTAAGTTGCGTGCACAAATGAAATACGTCGAGAGAAAAAATGTCCTTACTAAGTTTCTATAATATATATATATTTTTTAGATAATTTCTCATGGCCAAATTCCTTTTTCCGCGAAACAGAATTATGGTACATATGCTTGTTACTAAATATGCTAAAAGATGGCCTCCAAAATGACCAGAAAATGGATTAAATATATCTTACACAGGAGGGCAGATAACAAATCATGCGCACAATACACACGCGCAAGTTGATGAGTAGCACACGCTAAATGACGTAATGGATTTGGAAATCAACATTTTAAAGCAAGAAATAAATAAAATCTCGATAGTATGCAAGAAGAAAAATCTATCATGGGTATTCGGCTCCGATGAAAAAATTCCAACCCTCGATATTACTGTTTTGATCGGAACAGTTATTACTCGGGTTGTAATTTTTTTTTCAGAAGGATTCTCATATTATTGATCATCTGGAGGCTAGCCCATTTAAACGCTCTTTAAATTATCGATCTCTTTTGCTTATTAAGATGTTTTTAGTAAAAGTTTTACAACAAAATCGATACATGTACTGTTTAAGTCACAACAATTGTGGGCATCGTTGGACCAAAACCAACCAACTTTCGATTATAATCGATCATCGGTGCAACTCTGATTGTATAAAGTAAGACAATTATTACGGTCAAAACTACCAATCATACTCCTCAAGGAACAGGGTTCATATTCTTTTCCACCCACCTGCCGCACCGATATAATGAACTCCATTAAATATTAATTTATTTCTGCAGGAGGAATGATATGTGTCTCGCGGAATTCATGACAAAAACTCTTGTAGAAGCTTAATGTGGCTTATGGTCTTTCTTCTGGTGGATGTGTTTTCGTTGTTTATAACTAATTGCCTCGGTGTGAATTTCAAGGTGTTCGTTCGGGAAAGTGGGGCGTGTTCCGAGGTATATGTAATGTCGTCATTTTGTTCACTGTTTGGCTTTTGCTCAAAAGTGGCGTATTCCTCAATTGGCGTGGGAATAGATAATGAAGCGGGTGCTCTACTGGGGACATTAACAACAATGGGGTCATTTGAAAGTTCAGTGTCAAAGCAGTCAAACAGATCTTGAAAGTCTTCATCTGGCATACTTTTCACCAGTTCATGCATGGCAGCTGTCCTGACATTGCCTGTGGTCATCAGATGTACTTTGTACATGAAACAGGTACCTAGTGGCTTTATAACATCAATTGTCTTCCCCTTTTCGCCCTGGGAACCCACTTGTACAATATCTCCGACTTTGAAGGTGGCCATATTCACAGAACAGACGAACTCACAATATCAATATACATGTATATTGACAGGTCATTATACAGGTATTATTGTACTAAGGGAGGTAATTATGTGTTACTGATTTTTATACTCTTAAATGACACCTATATAAAAATATATTAGACGGAAATACATGGATGATAATAATTTCGTTTAGAACAGGAAGATTTTTTTTAGAAAATATATTCAGAACTACAAGCATGACATAATGTTACACACCGTCTACTGGTCTACAGTAAATGCGATAATGCCCCATAGTGAATGGTACGGTTGTCCTTTTTTATTGCTTTCTGACTTTAAATTACGTGATTAATGATTTAAAGCAATACATTGTAGCTGGCTTTGAAAACAAAAGAACTCAGCGAGTTTATTTGTATGTATTTTATTTCATTGGTTATCTGGCAAGTCAATTCGAACTGAAATTATCGGAAAGTGTATTCCTGTGGCTGGCAGCAATGTTTTTTGTTTTTGTTTATGTAAATAAAAAGGGTTCAAACAAGTAGTCCGTACGTGACATACTAGCGCGTGAATTTTATCTCGACCCTAGGTTGAGATGGAAATATCTAGCCTCGGTAAAAGGACTGATATCCTTGTTCGATATGCAAGAAAGCTATATCACACACACACTTGTAGTTTATGTCATACATAGCCATATGACATGTAAATGGGATACCTATATCCCATAAAGAAGTAGTTTCTGTCATAGTTATATGACATGTACATGGGATATTTATATCCCACAGACTAGTAGTTTATGTGATAGCTATATGACGTGTAAATATATTCCATAACTTTGTAGTTTTTTTCATAGCTATATGACATGTAAATGCGACATCTATATCCCACAAACTTGTATGTCATAGATATATGGACATGTAAATGGGATAGCTATATCCCACAAAGACGTAGTTTCTATCATAGTTATATGACATGTACATGGGATAGCTATATCCCACAAAGAAGTACATTATGTCATAGCTATAGGACATGTAAATGGGATAGCTTTATTCCACAAACAAGTAGTTTAGATCACAGCTATATCACACCACTGGCGAGTGAGCGATGATGTGTGGAGTGAGCAGATAAATTTGCTCTGATCATTTTCAGATTTTCAGTAAAAAACATCGTTTAATATGAACTATTATTGGGGCAATTAAAGCGTCTTTTCAAGAGTGTTCCATAAAAGGATTTTATTGGAAGTAAAACATAACTTATTCAGTGAAAATTGACATTATTAGAAATCCTAGTACTTTCTTTTGTTCGCGATATGTGAAAATCCCGTGCCCTGAGTGAGCTCCATTGTTGACATTCTACGCAAACTACACAAACTGTGTTTGTTTGTATACAAAGTATTTGTTGTTGTACACAAACGTTTTGGAAAAAACATGGACAAAGTCGTGAACATGACAAGTTATATGCTGCAAAGCATCACTATAGAACCTTCTGGTAGTGGTAAGAAACAATCTTCTTCCATTAAGCGTTAACTTGGTGAGGAAAATGGTACGCCTTTTAAACGCCAGAATGATAAAAAGGGTAAGAAAGGCGTATCATTTTCAGGCATGGTTGCACAATCATTTGTAGAAGAAACGTTTCTTACTAACGTTACACCCCATATTATTAACCAATTTATTGGGTCCCGTCTTGAAATCAGCTATGTATGTTGCTATTGGCGGAAAATTGATACAAAATATTTATGCTCAAGTTGAACAATTGAAGCAGCAAAATGTCGTCATTGAGGAGAAGTCTAAAGCCATCAAAGAATGTGAACACCAGTTAAGTTCATTGCCCAATATACATTACGACCTACAACTTGAACTGAATGATCTGCAGCAATATGGTCGCAGGAATTCCATTCGATTCAACAACCTCGCTGTACCAACCGGTCAAACTGAAGCTAATCTAACCACCTACGTCGTTTATTACATTAACAATTCATTATTGAAGGACAGTTCAATCACGACCGAAGGACGATGTCGAACGTTGCCATCCTGTAGGCAGAGCCAAAAAACTATTAATTGTAAAATTTACGAGATACCGTGTCAAAAACGCCGTTTTTATGTCGAGAACAAATCTCAAAAATAATCCAAATAGAGTCTTCATCACAGAGTATCTGACGCCATTAATCATGAACTTGTTAGACATTTGATAAATGCTAAGACAAGAAAGGAAATGCATGCTTTCTGGACTAGAGACGGAGATATTTTCACGATAAAGGCCGAGACAGATAAACCAGTACGTCTTCGCACACAGGATCAAATCAGTTTCTTTGTTGAGTTTGACTAAATATATTGTGATATCAGTTCCAACGAACTTCACGCTGTTTCAACTGTTTTCTAAACTCTCTTATGATATACTTATCATGTAATGGAAGAATGTTTTGCTTATTCTTCTTCTTTTCCCCCTTTAAATGATGAAGATGCAAGCATTAGGTTTATGGTGATGTTTATGATGATTTACAGAAACATTGATGATTATGATGATGAGTATAATGCTTTGTTGATACCATGGTGATGGTGATGGTGATGAAGATGATGTAACGATGCTGATCGTGGTTTATTGCGATGATGATTATGACAATCATGTTGATGTAATGGTGGTTATGGTAATGTAGTGGTGATGATGTTGATGTAGTGGTTGATATGTTGATGAAATGGTGGTTATGCTACATGTAATGTAATGATGATTATGTTGATGTAGTGATGTTTAGTTTGATGTTATGGTGATTATGTTGATGACAATGGCGATGATTATTATGATATAAGTTTACTGCAATGATGATTATGATAATTTTGTTTATGAAATTGATAATTATGGTGATAATTTTGATTATGTTGATGATGATGAATTGATTATTATGATGATGCGGATGATTAAGATTATGTTAATGTGATGATGTTGGTGATGATCATTAGGATTATGTTGATGCAGATATGGTTAACATAAACGGTGATGAATATGATGGTAATGTTGATGCATTGATGATAATGGTAATGCTTATGATTTTTATTATTATTATTATTATTAATGTTGATGCAATCGATGATAACGGTGATATTCCGAAAATGAAAGTGATATTATTATGTTGATGATTTGATAGATGTCAGCGAAATGATGTTGTTGATTGTGATGATAATCATGCTGACAGACTGATCCTTGTTTATGTGATGATGATTATGTAATGAAGAATATTTTGATGAGAAATATTTTGATCGGAAAATGATTGTGTTGATGTAGTGATGATTATGATGATGAACATAATAATGATGTTAATGTGGTGATGATTGGATTGATGTGATGATAATGGTATTGCCAATTAGGCGACGGTATAATTAATGATTATGATGATTTTTATTGTTTCGTAATTATGGATGATGACTATGTTTATATGTTTTGATGACGATAATGACATGACTGTCTTTATATTAGTTAAATGTCACATTATCATGTATTTAGTGAATGCACCAACTTAACTTAAGTTATCTGATTTTTTGTATGATCTTCGCTCGTTTCGAGTTCGATAAGTAATACATGTATGAACTTGTTTGTATTACATGTTTGTTTTTCTACGATACTCTCTATCTCTATTATTTTCCTTTTCCTTGTAGATGCACATTATCTTGCTCGGTTAGTTGACTCAGGCGTCTTGGTTGTACTAGGTTGGCTACCCTCCATATACGGGTGTTACATGTTGAGAGTGTCTTTATTGCCCAGTGGGTAACGATATAATGTGTTAGAGGGCGGCTATTTGCCACTTTCATTGTATCTGTAGTGGCATTCCCAGGAAAATGACATTTATAACGACACAGTTGAACTTTTTTGTTTATATACTATCATTTTTAGTAAATTTTTGCTTACGTTAAAAAATGTCACGTAGTATTCAAAATTAAGTATTTTAAATTTAGAATTTGCACTAGTTGCTTTATCATTAATCATTACTCTGTAGATGTAAAACTAAATCCAGGTCCATCAATGTCAACTGATACTAGCTTAACATTATTCATCTTAATATTAGAAGCATTCGAAATAAACTTGCAATTTATTAAGGATAATTATACTGACTTTGATATGTTGTGTTTTACCGAGACACATCTTACTCATGAAATAACTGACGATTTCTTACTTATTGAAAATGTTGTTACTACTTATAGGAAATACAGCATTGCTCATTCTCAGCACTGCTCATTCTGGAGGTATTTTAATGCATGTTTTGTCAAATATAATATCCAACAGAGTATATGAACTCGAACATATTTTACCAGAATCTATATGGATTGAAATTAAAGATCGTAACGAAACCATACTTATATGCACCGTGTATCGTAAACCAAATAGTAATGTAGACTTTTGGAACAGATTTAATTTAAGTATTACGCAATCGTTAGAAATAGCAAAGAGTATAATTATAGTTGGAGATGTAAATGAGGACTAGTTAAACTTGAATAATCACCAACTGAGAGATATAATGTTGATTATTATTCTCACCAACGTAATTACAGAACCAACCCGAGTCACTGACAATTCTTCAACTTTAATTGATCCAGTAGTTATGTCAGATTCTGTTAAAGCAAATGACTTTGGTATTATTATAACACCACGTGACGTTACTGGCCATTTCGGTACATACATTTGTTTTAATTTTAATCAAGTCACATCATTCACAAGACAAGTTTGGAATTATAAACATGTTGATTTTATCAAATTAAACAGACTCATAGAAGATACTGATTGGTCCTTTCTTCATAATAATGATTTAGAAGTTGCGTGCAATGATTTTACGAGTAAGTTTATGGAATTAATTCAAATATGCATACCCTCTAAACAAGTAACTATACTACCGAATGATAAACCTTGGTATGATCTGAAATTCGTCGAACTTCAAGACAACGTGACCGAAAAAAACTTATCGCAATTATATCTCGTTCTAATTCGGATTGGATATCAAACAAACGTCTCAGAAATAAAATTAATAATTAAAAAAAAAAGCTAATAAAGAAAGTACATTAATCAAAACCAGCTCAAACAATCCTCGTCGATATTGGAAAATGTTAAAACACCTTATTAAATCAAATAAACATTCTGAAACTATACCCTCTTTAAAAACTACATTATCGAACGGATAAATAATATATTCTGTATCTGATTTTGATAAAGCAAACTGTTAAATGATTTTTTTGTTTCAATTGTCTCAATCGATGAAACGAACGCAGTTTTACCAAATTTTGTTACAAAAACAGATGCCTGTTTAGACAATAGTTCTGTTACCGAATCAGAAATTATGGATATTTTAAAAATATTAGACGTTAAAAAAGCAACAGGAAACGATGGAATAAGTCAAAACGTACTGAAAGAAACAGCTGTAACGATTTGCAAACCTCTTTGTGCTTTATATAATAGATCGTTGAACGAATCTTATTTTCCGGACATTTGGAAATTTGCAAACGTTATGCCACTTTTCAAAAGAGGTCTTACATATATTTCGACTAAATATAGACCGGTCTCGCTGCTAAGTTGTGCAGGGAAAGTTTTTGAACGGGTCGTTTATAAGTGTATTTAATACCCATTTACATATTAATAACTTTTTTTAAAAGATCAATCTGGTTTTCTCACAGGCCATTCGACAGTTCATCAACTTATCGATATTTGTCATAATATTTGTCAAGCTTTTGACGCCAAACAATATACGTGTATTGTATTTGCAGATATCTCTAGAGCTTTTGATAGGGTATGGCATAAAGCGCTTTTATTTAAACTTAAGCAAAATGGAGTTCATGGTAAATTACTTTCTTGGATTGAAAATTATCTTAATAATAGAAGGCAACAAGTATTTGTCGGAAACGCGTATTCTGAAATCAAAAACATAACCGTGGGCGTTCCTGAAGGCTCTGTGCTCGTACCCCTTTTGTTTTTAATATATGTTAATGGTATATCCGAAAATATGTTAAGCATAGCTCGTTTGCCGACGATAGTTATTTTTCAGTATCCACTTCAAGAATTGATGATATGGAGGGTATTCTAAACCATGATTTAAACATTTTTTCAAATTGGTCAAAAACATGATTAGTTCAGTTAAACGCCAGTAAAACTGAAGCATTTTTTTTTCAAAAAGCAATGAACAGCGTCGGCCTGTTCTAATTTTAGACAACACCCAGTTGTCGTTTGTAGAACACCATAAACATTTAGGCCTTACTTTGAGCCATGATAGCAAATGGCATATGCATATCGAAAATCTCTCTCTTTCGGCTTCCAAAATCATTGGAACTATGAGGCTTTTTTACACTAAGTCGTAAGACATTAAATCAAATTTGTTTATCGTACGTCCGTCCAAACTTAGAATATGCCCTATTGTTTGGGATGGCTGCAGCGAATATGAAAAAAATAAACTTGAAAAATACAATATGAAGGTGCGCGTATGGAACGCCATGACTGTCTTAAGATGTTGCCGATTAATATATGCAGTGCATTTTTCTTTATATGTGGTAGATCTTTCATGATATGTAGTGCATTTTTAATTATATGTGGTAAATAAATCTTTATATGTGGTAGCAAAGTATTTATATGCAGTAGATTAATCATTATATGCTGTAGATTAATCATTATATGCGATAGATAAGTCATTGTATGCAGTAGATAAACCATTATATGCGGTCCAGTTATCGTTATATGCAGTGCATTTATTATTATATGCAGTAGTTTATCTAATATATGAGGTCCTTTGAACATTATATGAAGTAGGTTTGTATTTATATGCAGTGCTTCTGTTGACTTTATATGTGGTACATATTCTAATATACGTGGTGGATACGTCTTTATATTCGGTGGTTTCAATTGCATTATATTCGGTACAAATGGCTTTATACGTGGTGCATTTCTTATGATATGCAGTGCTTTTTCTATTATTTGCGGTGGTTTTTTCATTATGATGAGATGAGATCAATCGGAACACTCGTTTTTTAAGATGTTACGATTTAGACTGCTACACAGCGTTTAAATATAAACGACTGTACATATACTGAAAGGAAAAAGAAACGCAGGGTGCGTATTTCCTCTATATATTGTATGTTTAATATGCTACTGCTAATCGAATGGTACTGTCAGGGCGACATTAGGCCTGTCCTTTTAGAAAGAAGGTTTAAACAGCACTGAACACACCAATGGTTACCCCTTTAAAGTTTCATTATCGTCAGAATTTGGCTCAAGCAGGTGAGCAAACTTAGGCTTTAAATGTTGCAATCACTTAACATTAAATACGCTCAATTTTTCAAAGAGGAACTTCAGCATTTATGAATTTCTTGTTACAACGTGTACTGTGATTAAAACGTCTACAACATCACAGTTGTGTCCTTTCTCTAACTAACTGCACTTTTTTTTTTTACAAAACATCTTGGGATTTCCTTGGAATATATATGGAATTAAGTGTACAGTATATGCAATATATATAGCGGAAATACGCACCCTGCGTTTCTTTTTCCTTTCAGTATAGAACGCTGCCATTATCGATTGTTTATACCCACAGCGATTGGCCAGTGTATACACACGCTTTACGTCATTAGAGGATTTCCAGTTTTATAAACAGAACAAAAACTGTCACTTTTTTCAGTCCAAACCAAGTCTGGATTCATTTTAATAATATAAAAAACATGAAATGTTGAATAAAATTAGGTCAAACATAGACAGGTTGACTAGATCGGCGTTAAGAAATGGCATATGTTAGATGACACCCCAGTCCCTTGGAAAATCTCGAAAAATACTCCAACCCCTCCTGGAAAAAACTTCAGACAGAACTGGTATAATACCAACATTGGGGGAGCCACCTGGGAAAATGTACAAAATACCACCCAAGATCCCCCGGAAATCCATTTCTTACCTCCTCTCAATAAAACAGTCTGCAAATACCCCCACCTCCATACAACGGATTAAAAACAAACAAACAAAACATATGGTGGAAAAAAAGCGTTCACCTCAAGAAAATGTGCAGACTACCCACTAGATTAAAAAAAAATTGCATCACCTAAAAATACTTGGCTTACCACCTCCTAATAAAACAATGTATGGGGAAAAAATGGAAAAATCTCCAGCCACCATACCCTGTTTGTTTTTATTCGTTACCCCCCCCCCCCCCCCACTTCCACCGCAGAAACTTCCCTCATGGAATTTGTGTAGCCCCCCCCCCCCCCACCCTGACCCCACACACACCTCCCCCGACCCCCTCACGCCAAACACACATCACCACCACATCCTCACCGCTGCCCTCGCAAGAAAAACAACACCTCCCTTACCACATTCTCACAAAACCAGGAAATACCACCCCTTTTGTGGGGCGGGGTGGGTGGAAGTATTTTGTTCACGATCCCATCCCCGGAAGCCCCCAACAAAGTCTTTCCTTATAAGGACACCGGGTACAGAACTTGGTATGGTACGTACCAACATGGGGGACTATCCTTGGAAATAAGACATAAGTGATTGTGTATTTAGCGCGTACACTTCCTCAGTAATTGTAATATATGCATTTATTATACACTTCCCAGCGAAATAGTGGATTAAATCCTATATTCACTCCAAAGAAACAAATATTCTCTATTTATTCACTCCAAATCAATAAATATCCTCTATTTATGTATATCACGCATGCAATGTATAATCAATATTGAAAAAAGGCCAAACTTGACATATATTTTTCATAGAACATAGATCAGACGAGATGCTTGACCATGATCGCAGTTGGAGTGCTCTTTACGTGAGCGATTTTTTTTGGCCGATGAAATCGGCGTTTGACCTCCTCCTTGTTTGAGTGAAACGGGGCATGCAGTGAAGCAGTCTAGTTAGATTTCTGATAAAATCGTAACATCTTAAACAACAAGTTTTCCGATTGATCTCATCATCATAATGAAAAAAACACCGCATATAATAGAAAAAGCACTGCATATCATAAGAAATGCACCACGTATAAAGCCGTTTGTACCGAATATAATGCAATTGAAACCACCGAATATAAAGACGTATCCACCACGTATATTAGAATATGTACCACATATAAAGTCAACAGAAGCACTGCATATAAATACAAACCTACTTCATATAATGTTCAAAGGACCTCATATATTAGATAAACTACTGCATATAATAATTAATGCACTACATATAACGATAACTGGACCGCATATAATGGTTTATCTACTGCATACAATGACTTATCTATCGCATATAATGATTAATCTACTGCATATAATGATTAATCTACTGCATATAAATACTTTGCTACCACATATAAAGATTTATTTACCACATATAATTAAAAATGCACTGCATATCATGAAAGATCTGCCACATATAAAGAAAAATGCACCGCATATATTAATCGGCAACATCTTAAGACAGTCATGGCGTTCCATATGCGCGTATTGTGATCGGTCTTACCTGTTCGGTATCTATTGTTAATTTAATGAAATAAATAGGATGGCTAACGTTATCAGAACGGCGTAAGTTCCAAACATTTCTGTTGTATATAAAATGAAAAACGGAACAGTGCCTGGATACCTGGCAAATCTACTGCCAAGAACCGTAGCGGAAGAGACTCCATATCCCCTCAGGACCGCAGACAATTTCTCGCAGACTTTGGTCTATAAAATATTCAGGAGACGTTCTGGATAAAATTTTCAATAACGGTCAAGTTTCATCAATAAGCACTTATGACTTCTCTACACTATATACAACCTTACCACATCATATTATTAAAGACAAGCTAATTTCTCTTATTCAAAAAACATTCGCTAAAGAAAATACTACATTTTTGGCATGTAATGCGTTTTTTACTAACGGCAGTTTAGACAATTATACTATGTGGACTTGCTATGAAGTTTGTGAAGCACTCATCTTCTTATTAGATAATATTTTCGTCAGGTATGGTACCACCGTTTATAGACAAATTGTTGCTATCCCTATGGGTACGAACTGTGCATCACTTGTCGCAGATTTGTTTTTATTTTGCTATGAAAGAGATTTCATGTTGAGTCTTTCACCAGATACCCAGGCATATGTTATTGAAGCTTTTAATGACACCTCTCGGTATCTGGATGACATACTGAACATTGACAACCCTTTCTTTCCTACTATGTTTGATAATATTTATCCCAAAGAACTTCAGCTTAATAAAGAAAATATATCTGATAATAACGCTTCTTTTCTTGATTTAGATCTCTCGATTGAAAATGGTAAAATAATTAGCAAAATCTATGACAAGAGAGATGATTTTAATTTTGACATTGTTAATTATCCCCACTTGGATGGGGATGTTCCCCGAGCAACTTCTTATGGGGTATATCTGTTTCAACTTATTCGTTTTTCTAGAGCTTGTACTCGAGTTGAGGACTTTAATATTCGTAATCTTTGTATAACTAAAAAGTTACTCAATCAGGGTTACCGTTACCATAAACTTCGTAAAACCTTTTGCAAAATGTTATTATCGTAACCCTGACCTTCTTTCCAAATATAAAAGTAATTTAAGGACTCTTCTGCGACAAGACTATCACAACCTGACTTCTACGGTGATGTGATTTATAAACTTCGTAAGATTCTTGGTCATGATCACTTTCATACTATCTTTGTTAAACTTGTTAAAAAGTTTATCAAAAGAGGTTATGACCCTATCATTTTGCAACGTACTGCATGCTTGGTGGTGGACCCTTTTACAGTTAGCCACTATGCTTTCCTCTTTAATTGTACAATGACCGGACAGGCTGTGGACCCTATGATGACGCCTACCTAAAACCCATCGGGACGGTGGCGTTTGATGTTTGTCCATGATCTTTCTTGTCGTGCCTTAATGGTTTATTCTCTTACTGCTCTGGCTTCTGCAAAGTCATTGAGTACCTTCATTGTGGCTTTCTAGGCTATTGTTTTTTTGTATTATATTTACACGAGCATATTTGTGTTTTACTTATATTGCCTATTGATGCTGCCTTGTTGGTTATAGATTAGATCATGGCGGGGATTTCTTTATTTACACTGTCCTGTTTTAATGGGATGACAGTAGGGTAAGTGTGAGGTTTGGTGCACCCTAGAACCGGTTTAAACCCCCAGTGGCCTACTTTGCCACTGACCGTTCCAAGGCGGTAGCCCTATTGTCAACCCTTCTGTGTTTGTGATGTCGTTTACTTTTATTATTACTTTTGCCTTCTTGTTTGTCTGTTTCTATGTTTGTTTCTGTGTTTTGTGGTTGACTGTCCTCATTGAATGCTGCTTTCTCTGTCCGATCTGTTTATATTTCTTCAGTTAGAACCTCTATTATTATGAATTCATTTATTCCATCAGCTATGAATCTCTGGAATGATTTACATTTAGATATTAGAAATTCAGGCTCATTAAACATATTCAAAGATCAGCTCATGCGAATAATGTTAACTAATTCAAATGTTGTTAGTTTATACTTTTCTGGTGTACGTTTTTTTTCTGTTATGCATGCTAGGATTAGAAATTCATGTAGTAATCTCAATAATGATCTTTTTCAAAATCATTTACGCGAATCGCCTCAATGCATTTGCGGTCAGGGTAATGAAGATGCAAATCATTTCTTCTTTGAATGTATGCAATTCAGTTTTGGGAGGCTCGAACTCTTCCATTCAACACGTTCGTTTCATCCTTTACGCTCAAATACATTATTGTTTGGAAGGTTAGATCTTACAACACAAGGAAATGCTTTGATTTTTAATTCTGTTCAAATCTGTATTAGAGATAGTCATCGATTGACTAAGGTTTGCCATTACATTTTATCTGTCTAATCAATCCGAGCAATGTCACATGTGTTGCATTATTCTTTCTTCCACTTCTACTTTTTCTTTATTTTTTATTTCTATTTGCTTATTATCTTAACATGTTCTATTACATATCATGTTGTAGTTAATCCAGTTTATTAATACGTGTTAATAGCAATTGCCATTCATTATATTTTGTTAACACTCCATTGTAGGAAAGGACCTTAACTAATGTGGGTAGCACTTGTGGGCCGACCCGATTGCATTGCACTTGTACATAGATAGCAATAAAATATGTTTAAATCAAATCACTACTGGCACTAGAACGGTTTGGGTGTTTAGGGTCATGCTGTAGTTGCATGTACATTATATTTCGGTTGTTTTATTTCTGTAGCCATTTCACTATATATAGCTATATCCCACGTATTCAGAACAAGTGTTTTTGTCATAGCTTTATGAAATGTATTACGTATACATTTATGAGGTAATTATAACATTTCAGCACATTCAACAGTTGTTACAACTGACATTTAAACACGTGTGATAGCTTTATCACTCCAGAACAAGTTTTTAAAGATCATATAATTTCGATTGGTTGCCATATTTTTATAGCGTCATAACAAATAATTGAAATCATACTTTCTGATTTGCGTATATGTTGTTGGCATATTCATTTAACACGTACAATGTTGATTTGTTTAGAGCGAACAACAGCTATATATTGAGTAGATTAGATAATAATTAGATTAGTAGTTGGGAATAACTCGTTAATTCATATTACGAAAATGTATATGCAGTGCACGCCTTTTACGTTATAACTAACGAATACTGTATTCACAGTTACAAGGGTTGTGGATTATGCCCATTTCATTAATGGCATCCTAGTGGATGGGTGGTAAACCAAATACCTGTGAATATACATGTTTGTATATGGGTGTATATGTAGATGTATATATGTATATACATGTATATCAGTTACACCAGGGACTGTAGATAGACGTAATATAAACGGGTCCTGGTTGCACATATGCCGATATCTATATCACTTGTGTTGCTATAAACATGGTGCACAAGTCTCAGCCTTTCCTGTGTCAAATAAGTCATGAAATTCTATATCGTTCAAGGTTAATTGTACAATTTGAACATTTACAGTCATGTCCATACGACCTCCTGCTAAACGCCGCGATACGACCAAGTCATTGACAAGCTGTAATCAACAGGCGAGCCAGACAAATGCAACGCCACCCGATGATATTCCATCAGAACAGCTAACAGCTATGCCCAACCGGCCTCCTGCTAAACCAGGTCTCTATAATGAACCATAATGAACAGTCCATCCAACCAATTACACCACCATCGCAAGAGATAACTACCATGGCGACGCGGGCATGTAATCTGTTCCATGGTGCTAAGGGCATCTGGAAAGTGTCATGCTTTTGTACTTGGTATGTTAGTGCTTTACACAGGATACGAGGATTATTTACTTCACCACAATGTGAATTATCATGCTGTCATACCATTACATTTTACATTTTACTTAATAATGAATGTGTAATATAGCCTCTCCAATTCCTTCTTATCATAAAACACAAAGTCAGTTCTTGTCTAAGTAGTTTAATTCTCGATCGTATAGCCTTTAATACATATATACGTTCTAACTGCTTAAGTTAACAAACTGTGCCGGTCTGAAATAAAACCTCAGAGCGGGCTTATTTATACTAAAATATCTATATGTTATAAAACAATGGTTCTTTGTTTGAGTCCATTACCACGTGCTGAAGTTAAAATGATCGCACTTGGCATAAGTGTTGGCACAAGTGCCTGATTCACACCCATTGGTATGTTTCCTAACCTTCTTCGTAACTTGACTATGGTGGTACCGACAACTTATCGTTGCCGTTTTGATCGTGATTTATGGTCAAGTCTGATATGACCTTAGGGTTGATTGGTCGCTACTTACTTTATACTTGATCAACACACACAATGTTCATTGTTAAAAATGAGTGGCCGAGGTTAATTAGACGGCTCTATTATTCTTACAAGTGGGTCAGTACGACTGGTGTTGTAGTATTTCCTGAACTTATCATGGCCAAGTTATTAAGCGGTCAGCATGTACGTACTTCATATATTATACGTTTCTGATATACATGGAGGCATGACTATTTTACATTCTTATCAAACCAATCAAGAATTAGTAATCAATAATTCTTTACAATATAAAGAAGAGAAAATAGTCCAGCTGAAAAATAAACAATAGCATATACGAAGCAATCAACTTCGATAAAAGAAACACAATGGTATGTATAAATCAAAGTAAATTCTTCAAAGTAAACTCATAATATCAAGATACTAATGTCCACACAATGGTATGTATAAATCAAAGTAAAGTCTTCAAAGTAATCTCTTAATGTCAAGATACTAATGTCCACTGTACACCTATACTAATGTCCTTTATTAACATTAAATCGAGATGCCACCAAGGCACCTGTGGGTTATCGTTCACTAAGTCCGAATGTTTTATGTGTATATCCCTGCGATGAGAGTTCACTTGATCGTTCGTCTTCCTAACACCTTCGTTGCGTCGATTGTCGATTGACCCATAGATGTCCCAACGAACTTGCGGTTGTCTGGTAACGTATTCATTTATAGCAAGTTGGTAATGTGTCATGTTTGCTGTGTGACATCCGTCTTTCTAACACCTTTGGCACGTTACTTGACCTATTGATGTCCAAACGATCTTGCCGTTGTATGGTAATGTATTCGTTTAGTGCAGGTTGGCAGTGCGTCACTTTGCAGTGTGACTTGTTGACATATTCCATTTGACAAGGAACTATTTATATCCCGGCTATGCTTGGCTATATCTCATTCTTGTTGTAAGTTGACTCTGTGATTACAATAACTGTATGTTGTGTGTATCAGTTCAAGTGCGTTATGTTATGACAATAGTTATCTTCCGCCTCATTATACTTTAAGAGTATACCAAGGTCTTGAACCCTAACCGTTGGTAAATCGTTTGCTTTACCCTTTTACCACTTTAAGAGTAAGTATAGGTACTTATGAGTATCACACTTGAATTATCATAAGTTCGTCATCCGCCTAGTTTTTACTTATAACTATGTTGGCGTACTTAACCTAGTGACCCGCTCTAGGCTAACTGCATATCAAGTCCATTTAGGACGGGCTTAAAGGCCTCAGCCTTTAACTGTTCTCCTGATACTCCTTCATACAGCGAGGACTCCTTACCGGCGTCCACCTCTCTAACTCGAGTGCCGTCCATTGTTGACGTCGCTGCAGGCTGTATCGACGTTCCCTCGTAGGTTGGCTCGTAGAGTATTTCCAACCGGTCTCGTTCCCGTTGCTGTTGAGTGATTTTATTGAGATTGTAAGACCGTTTCCCAAAACCGGTAATTATTCTTTTTATTACATATTTCTTGATTAGGCATTTTGCTAGTATAATGAATGCCATTATTCCCAAAAGTATCCCAATATAACCCCATACCGGGAAGCTATCATCAAGTGGCATTTCTTCCATATTTTGAAGAGTATCTAACTCTTGTATAAGTGATATAACGGGGACTTTTTCTAGAGCCTTCAGGCTCTTAGGAATTTTAAGATCTAGTTCGCTGAAATTGGTTAATTGGTTGAGTTTTAATTCAATTTTTTTAAAATCCAAGTATTTTAGAAATGTCATGGTTGACTGAACCGAGTAGTTTGATTCAGATTCGTATGACCCAACTAAAGTGAGCTGTTCTGAGGTTGCCGTACAACTCGTGTTTATTTGTATCATGCCATACGGGGCCTCATTATTTATCACTTGCCTATTTGATTCGTCATTGCGACAGTTTATATAGAAAGCCATGGGGTTATTTGTCATAATAAAGTATGTACTATCGTCTATGAAGATTGCTTGCGGCAATTCAGTATTTGTGGCGACAGTTGACAGTACTGTTTTGACCTCTTAGCATTCTGCACAAATAGGTTAGTTATGCAGGTGGGACTTTGGTGCACCCTTTTAATTGCGCGTTTTAGACTACAGGATTTTAACAGAGGATCCATGCAGATTCCTGCCTCAGTTTGTGATAATAGCATATATAGCGTACGCTCTCGATTAATTGCTAGGTATTTACTTTCTAAATCATAAAATGCAACCAGACCTTTATCGTTCGTGGGGCTTATATCACCATATGGTAGCTGAAGCGACCTGGCTTCGTATAACTCAAATAATCTACTGTGTTCTACAAGTTTTATCTCTGTGACTACAATAATTTGTTCACCGTCAAGGAATGTTTGACAGGTCAGGTGTTTATAGTATTCGAACAAGTTCGTTAAAGGGTCAGCAGGGAGCGTTAAGGTCGCCGCCAATTTTGCCGAAATACCTACTAGTGCTTGTTGTAACTGACTTGCGGGAATTATGTTTGCTGTTAAGTGCCCTACGGTAAGTGCATTTAGTTTAATTTCGAGTTGAAAGTAGAAAAATAAGCAATTTTGGATCATTGATTTGATTTCATCTAACACTAGGGTCACCTTTGAATATAAGTACACAAATTGCTCTATGTTCGAGATTTGCCTGTTGTGACCCCCCTAGTGGTAACGAACTCCTTACTTAGTGTTTCTAATGCGCTAACAATTTAATTAATTGACTGCCGATTTTCACTAATTGCGAAAGATGAGGTGTTTAATACAGTTATAATTTCTTCTAGGGTGTGATGGATTGCTTTTTTTTTTGATTTTCGAACAATTTCTTAACATTGCGTTTTCACTGTCTATGTTAGTTTGAGATAGTAGTCATATGCCGTCAGTAAATAAGGGGGCTAGAAACCCAAACAGTGCCCTCCTTTGTCTCCCTTGATGGGATGAATGTCGTATCGTCTTATACTCGTCAAATGTTGCCACTAGGCCGTTATGTAATTCTCTCGTCAAGTTAACCTCGTGTTTTCGGCTTCTAACCACCTGATAATACTGGTTAAATTACGTCGTACTGGGTTTTATAGATTTGCGATACATTGTTGGTCATGTCCCCATAAAGTTTAAGATCTACACCGTTTCTGTCCGGTTTCAGGTTGTAGTTGTGTCCGTACGCTGTCATAATTGTGTCTGTAAGGGCTGCCGCCTTGTCTATATCCGTCGAGAGTTTGTTGAGGAAGTCATTATATGGTTCTATGGATATAACACATGTCATAATCCACCGTGAGTTAGACATGGAGAACTCAGAAAGTTTTTTGAAGAAGACATTTTCTACTATCTATCCGCCGATCGGAACACTCAGGACAAAGAACGTTATCAAACAGTGCATCATTTCACTGAAATGATAAGAAAAAACTACTTCAGGAAAAAATTATATTTGAGGCAAAACTTATTTATTTATCATATAAGGTTTTTGGTGTAAGACTGTATATTTTTGGTTTAACTCTCTACGTCGCCGCAACCTATTCTCACTTAAAATCAAATTTGCCACGCTGCTTACACCTAAAGGTGTACACAGTCCGACGGTGCTTTTAATTCACACGAGTTTTGTCGGAATTGGCATTTAAGTGCCCTTGTATCTAATCCAAGATACCGGAAAGTGCCTCCAGCAAGTTCCTAACCCGTTTACCCTTCGTTTCTCACACTTAAAACAAATTTGCCAGGCTGCTTACACCTAAAGGTGTACACAGTCCTTCGGTGCTTTTAATTCACACGAGTTTTGTCTGAATTGGCATTTAAGTGCCCTTGTATCTAATCCAAGATACCGGAAAGTGCCTCCAGCAAGTTCCTAACCCGTTTTCCCTTCGTTTCTCACACTTAAAATAAATTTGCCACGCTGCTTACACCTAAAGGTGTACACAGTCCGACGGTGCTTTTAATTCACACGAGTTTTGTCGGAATTGGCATTTAAGTGCCCTTGTATCTAATCCAAGGTACTACTACTACTACTACTACTACTACTACTACTACTACTACTATTACTACTGCTTCTACTACTACTATAACTACTACTACTACTACTACTACTACTACTTCTACTACTACTACTACTACTACTACTACTACTACTGCTACTAATACTACTGTTACTACTAGGCTACTTTTAACCCCTTTTGCCTATTGTTCCTTTCTATAGAGTGCATATCCATTTTTGTTTAATTATCCGATACACTACTTCCGTAATAATTATATTGAGCCATGATGTTAACCCTATACCTCATAAACTAATTACACTACAAGTGTTTATTTTTTCTACCTACGATGACACAATGTATTGTGAATACATAGACAAATGACCACACTTGTTGCTTGAGTGTGATATGTGAAAAATACTTCACCAATATAGGAACGTTTACACGCCCCTGGCTACTTGGTACAGACAGTAACCACTTCTTACTTAAGGTCAAATAAACTACTTCAGTTTAATAGACGTACGTGCTTCTACAAGCTTTTGACCTTTTGACCATAATTACCAGACAAATGCGCCTATCTTGCACAATTAGTCTGTTTACTATTTATTCACACTACATTTGACATTTTTGTGCTAATACTGAGGTGACATTTATTTCCGCCCTCAAATATATTGAAGCCTTAACCATCATTTATAAAATTGTGTGTCTACTTCCTTTTATGACTAAAACTACTACTATCACTATTAATATTACTACAACTTCATATTCGTTAGCCGTTTATTTGAGAAACTACTTCTATCACAGAAGTTTACCTTATACCTGTATTCTGATCCTTGCGGCTATTAACCATAACTATGTCCTTTACAAAACTTTATTTGACAGGTTAATCATTGTGGTCAAGAACTCTTTAAAGGTACTGTTACCATTTTCTACATTTTTTACTTACTAAACAAATTTCAACTAGTCTATCCTATTTTAATATTGCATGAATTTGAACTACTAGATGTTGAAATCCTAAGTGTAGGTATTTTTCTTTTCACTCAAGTCATTAACCTACCATCGTGACTCGAGCGTTTTATAAGTTGTTCTGCCTAGGTTTCCAGTTATGCTGTGGGGGTGGACAAAATTTAGAAATGTGATCTTTCAACCCGCATTTAAAACAGCCACGCCTAGGGCGTATGTGATCTACTTGCATGGGTTCGTGCTCGTCTCGACCCCTGTGCCTATTCATCTCGGGTTCGTACCTTACTTATTGTCTGACCTTAATGCAAATCGTTTTCTCAGATTTTGTTCCGTTATAGCGGCCCTTATTGCCGCTTCTAGGTTCGGGGTTGCAGACGCATAACTTTAAATTTGATAGAATCGTCCTTCAGGCCATCTGTAAAAAAATCAACCAATTGCGTTTGAATGATTTCTCGTCCCGGTCCATTAACATTATTATAAGCTTCTTCTGTTAGACTTAGAAGTCGTTCCGAGAACAACTGTACGCTTTAGTTAGGTCCTTGTTTGACCTTGCTAAGAAGGGAGAACGCTTGTGACATGTCGGTCACATCAGAGAATCTGGCGGCAAGTTAGCCCCTAAGATCTTCCCAAGTCCTATTGTGTCTTTCTAAGAATCTCTTTGTATAGTCCCCTACAGGCCACTGACTTGTTTTGTATGTCAATAATTGTTTTTGTTCATCGTTAGTATTGTGGAGGAATGAGTACTTTTCAATGTCTTTCGACTATTCTTTGAAATCTGTGGACGAAGTCCAATCAAATATTTTAATGCTATATGCTATGCTCTGGTTACTCGCCGTTTGAACTTGAGCCCGCACGAGCTCATGGTTTGTTTGATTTTGAGCTTCCATTCTATCGTTAAGAGTTGTCATTTGATGTGCCACGTGAGTGAAAGCTGCGGCAATATCAGTTTCTGCCATTTTGAATGATTTAATGAATTTTTCTTTTGTTTTATGTTTAATTAAATTTTAATTTTGTTTTTGTTTTTATTATTTCTTTATTTATTTTAGTTTTAGATTTCTTTATTCATTTATTTTTTTATTTAGTTTTGTTTTTTCAAATGATTTTAAATTTGTATATTATTATTAGTTATTATTTGTTTATCAATAATGATTATTATTAGGTTGATTATTATTTTAGTAAATAGCACTCTTACTAGCAAAACAACCCCTTGTTAGAATTTCAAAATTATAACCAATTTTTTCAAAATTTAGTGAGATTTAAAATTAGTTTTGTGAGACCGGCCGAATAAAATCAATTAAAATCACTCACCTTTTTCTTCGTCGTTGTACTTCGTCGTTGTGTGCCGCTTTGTTTTTCTCAAGGTCGAAGATCTTGGTCTTAGGCGTCCAGTTTAAGTCTATGTAATATAGCCTCTCCAATTCCGTCTTATTATAAAACACAAAGTCAGTTCTTGTCTAAGTAGTTTAATTCTCGATCGTATAGCCTTTAAAATACATATATACGTTCTAATTGCTTAAGTTAACAAACTGTGCCGGTCTGAAATAATACCTCAGAGCGGGCTTATTTATACTAAAATATCTATATGTTATAAAAACAATGGTTCTTTGTTTGAGTCCATTAGGGCCCACGTGCTGACGTTAAATTGATCGCACTTGGCATAAGTGTTGGCACAAGTGCCTGATTCACACCCATTAGTATGTTTCCTAACCTTCTTCGTGACTTGACTATGGTGGTACCGACAACTTATCGTTGCCGTTTTGATCGTGATTTATGGTCAAGTCTGATTTGACCTTAGGGTTGATCGGTCGCTACTTACTATATACTTGATCAACACACACAATGTTCATTGTTAAAAATGAGTGGCCGAGGTTAATTAGACGGCTCTATTATTCTTACAAGTGGGTCAGTACGACTGGTCTTGTAGTATTTCCTGAACGTATCATGGCCAAGTTATTAAGCGGTCAGCATGTACGTACTTCATATATTATACGTTTATGATATACATGGAGGCATGACTATTTTACAAATGTTATGTACCATGGTGCTACGAGCATCTGGTATGTGCGTCTGATGCTATGTGTATTTACTTACTTCTACATGTTTTGTACCATGGTGCTAAGGGCATCTGGTATGTCATCATGTTGGAAGATCTTTTTTTTTGTACTTGATATGTTCGCGCTTTACACAGGATATAAGGATTATTTACTTCACTAGATTGTGAATTATGATGCTGTCATGCCATGACATGTTACTATTTACTTACGAAATAGTATGTACCATGGTGATGAGGGCATCTGGTATGTCGTCATATTGACACTTGTTACATAAAAGGAGTGATTGTGATTAGATACCTTGCCATAATATGTTGTTTTACTAAGCACGAAGGACACATGCAGCAACAGTGTGCAGAGAACATGATATCGTGATCGGGACTCAATGTGTTTATAGAATTATTTGTGTAGTTAGTTGTTATTTTATTTACTTGACCACATAGTGCCGGTTAACACATATGCACATTACATATGCGTATTTCGCTATGTACTTAATGCAGGTTCTGTACCATGATGCTAAGGGCATCTGGTATGGCATTATGCTTGGTATTCAGCGTTTTTTACTGAAGTGATTGTATAGTTAATTGTATGACGATAGTTTTCATCACAGCGCATATTAGTATGTGGTTATATATACCATTAAAATATATTTTACGCTGGCATGTTCAATATTCTGGTCGTTTTAACTTTAAACTTGACATACAGTTGATCTTGTAATTCAGACTTGTATTATAATTTACACTCGCACGTTACGGGTGGGGTATTGCTTTTAGCAATTTTGGCCATTATACGGAAACAGGACTAAACCAGAACTACCAGTGCCAGTGAACATAGGATGGACACGTAGTGGCAATGGGCTGCAGTCAACATTGATGTCATTAAGCTCTTTATTTGCAGCTATATGTATTTTACATATAAAAAAAACTACACTTAAGCATCCGTCGATGAAAATACCGCAAATCCATTTAACAATGCACTGCAATGTTCCTTTGAATTACGAAACATGACGAGACGCTAGAAACAACTGTAGACAGATTTTGGTTGAATAATGTTTTAAGTCATTTTCATCAATGTTTAAGGCTATATATGACAGTCGATGTTATTTATTTATTTTTTAATTGTGGTGGAGGCAGACGACCCACCCTTTCCTGGCTTAAACAGTACTGTATAGCTTCCGCCATCCATAGGAATCGGCACTTACAAGTTGAGTAACGATAAACAATGTAAACCATATTGTTTTAGTGAGCATTCCAAAATAAATATTAAATAAAATATAATAATAATTCACTTTAGGTAAAACAAAAATGGAATATTATTCCTGTGAATTTTGTTTTTAATATATTAAAAACCAATACCAGTAAAAATATCAAAAAATAGAAAATGTTCCAACAAGTTGCCTTTCTGTCAACATTCAGCTTGAATTACTATTCCTATAAAAAAACAATAAATATGGAGTCAAAATATGTAGAGACAATTAGTAATTGATGTAAATATCATATTTAAAAAAACTATTCTAAAAATTCCCAATAAAATTATTAAAAAACAATGAAATATCCAAAATAGTGCCTTCCTGTCAACATTCAGCTTGGATTTTTTTTTATATGAAAATTCAATTCATATGAAATCAAAATATTTGGAGAAAATTGACAACAGGTGTAAAATATTTCTTTTAAACAAATATTCCAAATATTCTCAGTGAAATTATCAAAAAACAATGAAATGGCCCCAAAATTGAATTTCCTGTCCAAATTTAGCTTGAAATATTATTCATATGATAAAGAAATACAAAAAGATCGGACAGGGAAAATAGCATTCAAGGAGGACAGTCAACCACAAAACACAGAAACAAACAGACAAACAAGAAGGCAAAGGCAATATTAAATGCAAAAGACAACACAAACACAAAAATGGTTGACAATAGGGCTACCGCCTTGGAACGGTCAGTGGCAAAGTAGGCCACTGGGGGTTTAAACCGGTTCTAGGGTGCACCAAACCATACACTTACCCTACTGTCATCCCATTAAAACAGAACAGTGTAAATAAAGAAATCCCCGCCTTGATCTAATCTCTAACCAACAAGGCAGCCTCAATTAGCAATGTATAAGTCAATGTATATGAACTCAAAATACGTGAAGAACATTGTTAGCTGTTGTAAAGTGTTTATTTTAAAACATTAGTCCAAAAATTCCTAGTAAAAATATCAAATGATGGTAAAATGTCCCAAAAATTGCATTTCCTGTTAATATTCAGCCTGAAATAGTATTCCTGTCGATTGACAATGTATATTTAGTCAAAATATATAGAGAAAATCGATAGCCGATGTAAAATGTTTATTTAAAAAACATATTCCAAAACGTCCCTGTAAAATTATCAGAAAACAATGAAATGTCCCAAATATTGCCTTTCCTGTCAACATTCAGCTTGGTATCTACCATAATCGAACTCAGCATACCCTAAAATATATAAAAAACACTAAGATACCACTTTTACTAAAAATGTCGCTAACTTTTTATGAGTGCTCTTTTATAGAAATACGTCTAGTCTAAAATGTCCACTACAACATTATTGCAAAATGCTTAGCTGCAAAACTTAAACCCAATTTACCGTATATTATTCATACTAATCAAAAAGGTTATTATTCATACTAATCAAAAAGGTTATGTTAACGATCAGCGAGACAAATCGATTCATTCAGGATTTAATAGATTATGCTGACTCCGAAACTATTGAATTGATTATAATATTTCTAGATCAAACAAAGGCTTTTGATAGAGTAGAGTGGGAATGGATTAAAGAATGCTTTGTTAAATTCGGATTTGGGATCAATTTTATTAACTGGATTTATATTATGCTAAAATCTTCAAACGTTTAAGACCGCTATTCAAACAAACGGATTTGTTTCCGATTACTTTGATATTACAAGATCTATAAAACAAGAATGTCCGGGGGCGCCGTTATTGTATATCATCCAAGCAGAAGCTATGGCATGTGCCATCAGAAATGACAAATCCATTAAATACATTTACTGCCATCGCACGATAATAACCAGCTTGAAGCCAAACTAAACTAATATGTTGACGACAAAAAACGAAAATTCATTACCACGCTAATTTCACCAGATAAACACATATGAACAGGCTTCCGGTGCAAAAATGAATACAGAGAATTTGTATCGGTAATTTTAAAAACATATATATTTATTATGGGCGTTCGGGCCCACAACCAAATTACCCCAAATAATCTAAAATCACCACACAAAAATGTTTACCACAAGGTGCTGAAATAAGCTGGTCCAGTGTTATATTCTGAGATTTTTGAATAAAAGTTGATTTGTTATCAAAATTACACCCAACAACCCCAAAAATGTATCATAGGGTTTATGGACCAAATCTCTCATTTCAATCGCGATTTGACCTAACAACCCCAAAATACATATATGAAAAACTCCTACCGCAAGGTGCTGAAATAAGCTGGTCCAGTGTTATATTCTGAGATTTTTGAATAAAAGTTGATTTGTTATCAAAATTACACCCAAATCAACGAATAAACACGAATATAATAAAATATGAAATACTACCACAAGGTGCTGAAATAAGCTGGTCCAGAGCTATATTCTGAGATTTTTTAATAAACGTTGATTTGTTATTAAATTTACACCCAAATCAACGAATAAACACGAATATAATAAAATATGATTTTTCTAAAAGAAAGGTGCTGAAATATGTATCAAAAGTAACAATTTGCCGGGATAAAGAACACGGAGGTATATGATAGACTGTTATAAGGTCATTTTAAGCATGAAAATAAAAACAGTATATAAAATAATAAATGCTGAAACAGACCACTGGAATGCCATTGGAAAATACTATCTCAGATCCGTTGATCGAAATTTACACAAACATTATTTTGTACAAATGTTTTTCCATCGAGAGCCTGTGTATTAAAAGACAAAAAACCCAGTTCTACAAAAATCATTACATGCTTGGCTAGCGTATAGAAACTTATACAAGCCGAAAAACATTAAAGTTCGTATTCTTCCACTACTTGGTAATCATGAGATCACTTTTTCAAATAAACCCCTGTTCTTTAATACTTTTACAGGAAGCAATATAGTTTTATTTCAGGATATTTGGGATGAAGCAAGTTCTTCCTTTGTCTCAGAAAATAAAATTGTACAAAAGCTTAAATTCAAGCAAAACTGGATATCAGAATGGTCGAAACTCAAAAAACAATTCCCAAAAAGTATATAAATGCCATGATTATCGGGTAGTTTGTTCCGGAAGTACCTCCGATTCTTAATATAGTGAAAATACACATAATTAATTTCAAAAAAGAAATTATATCATCAAAAAAATTAAAGACCAAGCATATGTTAGCGATTATTATTATAAATCGAATAATTCGAAAATAAATACTGAAATAAATTAGGAGTAACAGCTTTTTTTAAATAATGTCAAATGGAATCATGTTTGGGCAAATATTAAGCACTCATTAAGCTCTAGGAAAGCCAAACAATACCTGGGCCAGTGGAAGTTCCTACATAATGCTATTTTCAGCGAACACAGGTTAAAAATTATGCATCTGTCTAACGGTTTGTGTAATATATGCAAAAGAGATAGAGAGACTTTATTTCATCTATTTTTTTACTATAAATTAATAAAACGTGTATGGAAAAACATAGTAATTATAATTATAGATATACTAGAATTACTTGATTTTTTAATTCCGAAATAAATTTAAATTCCACAGACATAGCTCTTGGATTCTATCACGTTCTGATCAAGTATACCATAGTGAATACAATATGCATATATGAAACCAAGTGGAATGTCTGGAAATTTAGAAATAGTTATAAGTACGACGAAAAGGTCATATCCTTATATTTAAAGACATTTGCCAAATATAATACATCCTGTAAAGGAACAAATCAAATAGCAAAATTCAAGAAAAGAAAATAATGCAGCAATTGAATACGAGGGCCGTTCAAATATTACGTGGACAATTTTAATAGTTATTACACTTTTATATATATTAGATTTCAAGAAAGACGAGTTTTTACCACCCCAATGTAGCAGCAACGGAGCACTTCCTGCAGATTTTTGTTTTCTTTCTTTTCGGATTGATTTCAAGGAATGAAAAATTCAATTATTTTTATTCAACTGCTTTTCTCATTGAGAGACAAAGCGTTACACAATGAATTTAAACATATTGTATGAAAGCACTTGCTGTTCTATTCCTTGAATTTCGTTTGGTAAAGGGATAAAAAAATCGGCAACAGCTGGATAAGTACAATTTACTAATTTAATTTGATGAGAATAAATTATAACTGAGTGATTATATTAATCAATGAATTAATCATAAATATGTATAATTTATGTGTATACGTATGTGTATATATATGTACATTTTATATGTATAAACACATATAATGTATGTGTATATATGTATGTGTGTGTGTATATATGTAGATATGTATATAAATATATGGGCCGCAACACGCGAAAACGTCCCTTCGGACGTTTGGACGACAACGTCATAAAGTAACAATTTATGACGTCGGCCGGTAATCAATTAATCACTAGTCAAATTTATCATCACTTCCGTGTTTTACTTATTATATCATAGGGAATGTTTTTTGTTAAATATAAATAGTTGATGCTATAGAAAATTATAATTGTTTATGTTTTTTGTTGTTATTTAATAAACGACGTCGTCTAAGATGCCGACGTCAATGTAAAAATTAATGGCGAGTACAATCTTTAATTTTCGAATTGAGATAAAATCAATTTAATTAAGATATCAACATAAAAAAGGAAATTTTTAAAGAGAAAATCATCGTGTTTCATAAACATAAAAATATATAAAATGTCAAAATTGTGTCTGAAGGGTCGTTTTCGCGTGTTTATGCTCATATGTATATGTGTATATTCATATGGTTATATTACGAAACGAAACACTATACAGAAATTAGCTATTTCTAAATATATTCTAATGTATGTAATATGTCATCCGTCATGGTTGTAAACTTATATGTCATGTTTGTAAACTTATGTACGTATTTTTATGATAAAAAGCATATTTGTCGTTTTACTTAGAAAGTTTTTAGGTGAAGAATGCAAGCATATTGGTAATACGGACCGTCAGTAAAGTGTTTTCATATACTGGGACTTCGTGTGGTCTTGTAGTTTGACTGTCCGAGAAGTGTTTTCATAGACTGGGTTAATAGTCCAGTTAGCTTGTGACATTTTACCACTTAACATCAAACTAATTGCAACCGACATGATATACTGATTTTCTGATAGAGAGATATATTGTAACTCAAACATATATAATTGGGTTGGAGGCAACGTAGTTCCCATTTTGCGAGCACATGCAAATGCGCGGATTTTATAGTACTCTTTTAAAAAACCCTAGTTTAAAGCTTAGACTAGATGACAGAGAAAACAAATCATATCAGAAGTAAATTATTATGTCGGAGATTCACCAAACAATCGTGTTGACAGGTTTTATAGAGACATCATAGTCGAAAATCGCGGTACAAATGCGAAGATCGAAAAAAAAATGTTTTTGTCTTCTTCGAAATTGCCAATGTTTCAAAACGGTCACACAAATTGTATATTCTTAAATATTGTTGAAATTGTCAAGAGTCGAAGATCACTGCCAGTGTGTGAAACTTTCTAAAAGATATCCCGTATAATCCCCCAAATATAACTTGTGGTGAACAAATCTGTCTCATTCATTATTTTTCGTGCAACAGACATCAAGTTTCACAAAGAAAATATTTTTAACATGTTTAAGAAAATTCATCAAGTTCTACAGTCAGGTCCAGAGGGGTCCTGCTACACATGCAGAGCTATGTAAAATTAACTGTGTTGTGAAACGGTTGACGTCTTTGTGTGCTTTTTTTACATACAGACTTTTATAGATGCAACCTAGATCGCGTATATAAAAAAGTGTCTAGACGTTTATAGGCGTGCATTCTTCCCCGCAAATAAGCATGAGGTCTCATGCAATCTCATGATTTGGTGCTAATATAGCCGGTAACGGGCTATTAGAGACAACCCTGCTAGTAGTGCTTTATTATAAGAATATTTCATGGGTATCCGATGAAGATAGGGAATTCCAACCCTCGGTATACGTGTTTTTATCGGAACCGAGGCTTAAAACACTTATACCGAGTGTTGGAATTCCCTATTTGAACTGAATACACATGATAGATTCTTTTTCTTGCAAATCAGAGACATGTTGTGCATTGACGCCGCCAGCTACTATCGTTTTGCATGTTTTTCGGTATACCAGATGTTGGCGCGCATGAATTTTATATTGACCCTAGGGTGAGATGGAAATATCTAGCCACTGTAAAATGACGGATATCCTTGTCCGGTATGCAAGCAAATCTGATCTATCGAGGACACACAAATTAGTTGGCAAGCACACTGGCTCCGTGATTTTTTAAACCCTTTTCTAAGAACTGGAACGGGTATAAAATGAGTGAATGTAGTAATATAACCCTAAACTCAATTACTGCTGTACATGCACCTATGCACAAACTTGATTTAATTTGAAATGTGCAACCTTTTAATGTCCCGCAACAAAGTGAAGTGGGCATTTCAAAATCAAATGTTGTGATGCTTGGATTTCCACTTACAAGTCAAAATTTTAAACGTGTTTTATAGTCGTATTCTCGATAATGTGCACACTCTTTAATTTTATTCAGGACTTTATTACAGTCCAAGTTCATTGTTAATTCGTTGAAAAGGACGTAAAACACCATACAAAGAAAAGACATTGTTAATTCAATGACTAGAAACATGATAAATTAAATTCTCAGAAATGATAAAACACATATCAGTGATCAAATTTAAAGGCAGAATTTGCTCATTAACACATAAACTGATACAGTTGACGAAGCACTCGGAAGCGTTTCATCTTAGAGAATTACTCTAACAAAATAACTGAATAAAATTAAACTGCGCACACTATGTCAAATAAATATTTGCGTACTCGTTACGCTGTACATGACTTCTGGTGCATTTTAGGCTCATCTTTTTATTGTGTATTTAGATTTTTTCGATTTGTTATTTTTTGAGCCTTCGTTTGAAACGTTTACTCACGTGAGTAAATGAGTATTGCACGCTGCGCGCCTGGCATATTCTGACTTACATTTTTAGCCACTTGCTATAAAAAAGCAGGTGCAAAGGTTTTTTACTTGCTATTTTAATTAAGGTACTTGCATTAATATAATTTGAAACCTTGTTTCATTTTGAAGGATTGCTATACCTGTAAATAATGACAATTTCACATTCAGCTAGATGCAGGAATGTAATAATGTATAATTATACCTACTTATATCCACCTATTTAACCAAGTTAGATAAATATGTTCAGTGAATACATGTAGACTGAGACCTAGTAAGGTAGTTTTCTTTTATTACTTGAACAATATATCAAGTACTAATGTTTCCTACTTGCAATCTGCAAATTTAGCAAGTAAATAAGTTTTAAATTTGAACCCTGCATATTCTAGTAGGTAAAGGTATACAAATGAGGCTACATTACACAAATGTGGCATCAACACAAAATATGTGCAGTTAAGAAGTCTATGCAACAACAAAACATGCACAGACCTAATAACAAATTTATTAATATGTCTGTGGATATCGGTGCAGAAATAATAGTAAACAAGAAATAGCACTGTTAGTGAGAAATACCCCAAAGTCACATTTGACCTCTAAGTATGACCTTGACCTTGGAGCCACGGACCTGGATTTTGTGCGCCACACATTGTTTGGTTGTGGTGAGCATTTGTGCCAAGTTATTTGAAAATCCGTCCATGAATGACTGGACACAATTTGACTTTTGACCTCCAAGTGATCACTTTTGCCAAGTTATTTAAAAATCCCTGCAGGGGTTGTGACATTACGGTCCGGATACGAAATTGCGTACCTGTTTTTGACCTAATAACTTCAAGTGTGACCTTGACCTTTGAGGTACCGATCTGGGTTTTGCGCGCGACACATTGTCTTTTTATAATGGTGATCACTTGTACCAAGTTATTTAAAAATCCCTGCAGGGGTTGGACGTTACGGTCCGGACACGAAATTGCGTACCTGTTTTTGACCTATGAACTTCAAGTATGACCTTGACCTTGAGGTACGGACCTGGGTTTTGTGCACGACAGATCGTCTTGTTATGGTGATCACTTGTGCCAAGTTCATTAAAAATTCCTGCAGGGGTTGTGACGTTACGGTCCGGACACGAAATTGCGTACCTGTTTTTGACCTATGAACTTCAAGTGTGACACCTTTGATGTACGGATCTGGGTTTTGCGCGCGACACATCGTCTTGTTATGCAGATCACTTGTGCCAAGTTAATTAAAAATCCATGCAGGGGTTTTTGAAGGTACAGTCCGGACACAAACTGCGGAATGGCGGACGGACGGTACGATTACTATATGCCCCCGAAACCTTTAATGCTTTCCTTCCAGATAAGCAATCTCTAACAGAGTCTTTGTATCATGTCAGTGTGTGTGGTTGTATCTTACTTGAGCAAGGTACTCTAAAGGTGTGCCAGCCTTCGGTGTGAAAGTATGCCAGCCTTCGGAGGGGATGTGTCGGTCCTGTGTGCAAGCAGAACAATGTGCAGCCAACACTCGTTGCTTCTGTGTCAGCTTGATTCACGTCCGTAAACATTCCCCGGAAGAGTGGTTGCTCATACAGTGCTCCAGATAAGACGCATATATATATTTATTGTATACTTAGTTTCATATTGTCCCGTTTAGTTTGCATTGAGCTAAGTGTGCAATATTCTACGATATTGCACACATTGATATTACACCGGAATTTTGCTCGTGCTTGCTAAGAGCCGCGAAATAGAAATAAGGAACTACTTTCGAAAAAAAATAACGGAATCTTTGGTATAGTGTCAACAAAAAGATACGTGTTTTTTTGTTCAACCTTTTATGGCAGAAATTGATAAAATAATTGAAATGGTCACTCACCCACTGTTTTTAACGTTATCGAATGGTAAACAAACTTTAGAAAATCGCTTGATGTTTTTAATGACGTCATCCGACGTCGTTTTCGCGCAAAATAATCATCCACACAAAATGAAACTGAATGACAAGATGGGAATTCCATCAAAAGCTATAAAAATAACACAAATACAACGAAAAGTAATAGTCATACAATTAACATTGATCGAAAACAATATGAAAGTATGCAATAAAAAGGTTATTGAATTTATATGGCTAAATATCGCGAACACACATTTGAGTAACCAATAAAAAGATTATTATTTTTTCGCAAACTTCCATTGTAAACGATAATTATTGTTGATTGTTGGTCTATTGTGAATTATCAACTGATATAATAAGGGTTATGGTCGAATGTCAAGGTTCAGAGATCATTGTAAGGGTTCGAACACTGCCATGGTCGAAAACTTTTTTACAGAGTATACCTTTTACAAAACTTGTTTATAAAACTTGTTTACAAAAATACGCATAAGTTTGTAATTTGTAAATGTAAATACGTAAAACAAAACAAAACATGCATACATTGTGCTGAAAGCTTATCTGGAGCACTGCATATAAACTCTGAAGACATCACCCAATACCTGCTTAAATAACAATAACTGGATTTTAATTGACTGAACCCTGAATTATACCACACCATAAACTCACCAAAGAAAATTGATAAACTTGGAAATATGGAACCAGATTACAGATGACAGCAAGCTATTTCGAGAGAAAAACATTAAACATGTCAGAGGGAACATGACTAGATCGGCATGATATTCTTTTCTTTGGTGAGTTTTATGTATACATGTGTGGTATAATAGGCTTAAATTAGTTGTTTATTCAGGGATTGCGTGATGTCTTCAGAAACCTGCATATGGAGTTGTGCCACATACTCTACCTACTTTATAAAGGGGATTCTAGCTCTGCAGTGCTCCATATAGACTGCGCATCCATGTAAATTACGTGATATTTCAGAGTCTTCATTTTATTTTAATTCACTCCATACCATATACGGACGTAATTTTCCAGGTACGCTATTTCTTTTGAAACGATGCATATCTTGGTAGCTTATTTTTGCCAATCAGAGTTTTTGTGGTGCACAGCATACTTTTCAGGAGACAGCTTTACTGATTGTATGAAACCGCGTCACCAGTTATTTACAGTTTTCTCTCTTTGGTTCTGTTTTCACGAGACCGCTTTATTGATTGTATGAAACCACGTCACCAGTTATTTACAGTTTCTATCTTTGGTTATGTTTCTCATTTTTTCCCTGTAATATTGGTACGGGTTCACTGAGCATTTACCGCCAATTTGTTATGCAAAACAATAGTAAATGTGCCGATGTTTTTTGGCGTGGACTGCAAGCGATGAGAACAATTAAAAAAAGAGAGACCCGCTAATTGTTCGTACCATTTTAATGGACATTATTTCCAATCGCGGGTAGTGTTTGAAAACCAAAAATTACACCCAGGTATAGGTTGGCTAGTAGTAGCTGACCCCTAAAATCACACATACATGTGCAGCAATGTTTATGAGCGTTAGGGATCTATATTTACATTATTGATAGCACATTTTTCCGACAGTCACTTGCACTTTTGGTCATATTAAACTATAGCAGCAAGGACAAGATGTAAAGTTATGCTTAAGGGTTCAAATAAGAATGCAAAACCGTAAAACACTTTGCAAGAAAGTAATTTGGTTGCAGGCTGACGGGCATTCAAAGAATAACACTTTTCATTGCTGTATGTATCGTGTGACATGGTCCATTGTGAGAGGTAATGTTCAGTACAAAACAGACTAAAAACTAAGCAGAACCAGTAATTTTTAACTGATCTACAAATAGACAGACTATAATAAATATATTGAATAAAACTGCATCGTTATATGTTAATAGCTGTACTGATCAAAGATCAGCAGAGCTTATGCCATGGTGCGGCGTCCGTCTGTCAAATTTTTTTGTAGCGTCTTTTTCTTAAAAACTATAAATAGTATTGATATGGAACTGTTTTTAAAACGAAAATTCAAGAGGGCCGCCACGTCTAAAAATAGATTTTTAAAAACAAGTTTATAGAGACTACTTCTTGAAAACTGTAAATAATATTAATATGGGACTTTTTCTAAAATGATCAGCATGACATGATGTTGATCTTTGTCAAAACTTATTTGGACTTGACATTAAACATGGCCACCAGTGGCCATCTTTGTTTGTTTACATAAGAGTTATATAGTAGAAACTTGTAGCGACTACTCCTCTGAAACTACTTGACGAATTTTCATGAAACTTCACAGGAATGTTGCTCTTGATGTCTTATCCCAGCAAAAATTAGGTCGGCCGGAAATTCAACACGGCCCCTTGGCTAAAAATATTCTCTTTTAAAAACAAGGTTTTAGCGACTACTTCTTGAAAACTATAAGTGATATTGATATTGATACTGATATGGGATATTTTCTAAACTGATCAGCTTGACATGATGTTGATCCATGTCGAAGATTATTTTGATTCGACCGACATTAAACATGGCCGCTAGTGGCCATCTTTGTTACTACTCTGAAACTACTTGACAGATTTTTATAAAACTTCACAGAAATGCTGATATAGCTATCAAAACCTATCAGTATAGCTTGAAAATCATTAACCTCTAGTTTAATAATAACAATTTAATAATTGAATTTTAACCCACAATGGCTCGTATCCAGAAATAACATAAAGTATATTTGTGTTTTACAACAATACTATTAACGACTATGACAAATTCGGTTGGCTTTAAATTGCATTTTTTTTAATGCTATTTTCAGTATACCCATGCGCGCAGTTTGCTAATACAAATGTCACAGTGTCGGTTCCCAGACTCGAGCATTAACATCTTTTCCAGGCTGTGATGAATGGCCATGATATACATCTGGATTTTTGAAGATGACATGTACTGGTAAGTAGATGCTCACAAATAACTAGCACTCCTTTCTATTTGGTTTCAGAACTAGAACATTTTGACCTCAAATTCAACTTGTTTTACTTACGGTGTGGTAACCGGAGGCCCTGGGTTCAGCATACTCCTTGATGCCACTGAGTTCCGTCGGTGTGATCTTGGGCAAGACACTTTCCCTTAGCCTCGTCCGTCGGATGGGGACGTAAACCGATCTATCCTTCGAGCATGTTAAAGAACCATAGGAATATATTCGATAATAAGAGTAGGGCAGGTTCCCGGATTCCTATGTATCCTTCCACTCTCTCTGGGGCGGCTCTAAATAACTATACTGTGTTGATGAGCCGTTAAACAACATTCAATTACGGTGTGGTTCAGATTATGGACTAATGAGCAAGTATATAATGCATTAGCTGGTTCTTATGGATTGCATGATGTCTCATTATGTCTGTCCAGCAATCTTGTCTTTACTGATATTTTACTAACAGAGTCTTGTAAAAATAATGGGGTTTAGGTCCAACCTTTGTCTTACTAAAATATAAAATATTACTGATTTGATTATTGTCTACTTTTTATATGTCTGCCTGTCCGTAAACAATTGCTCATTCCGGACAGTAACTCTGAAACTATAACACCCACAATCATGAACTGTACATTGCCCTTAGTAAGAGGAGGAACCCTAATTTGTGAGGGGGTCAAAGGTCCAGGTCGCCATGACCTTATATGGAAATATGCATTCTTGACGATAACTCCGAAACAATAACACCCACTCTCATGAAACTTAATAGGCAAATTTCGTCTAGCGGCTTGGGCATTGGTGTCCCTAAGCAGCTCTTTCTCAGAAACCACTTGGCCAATTTTACTCAAATTTCCCATGGATACTCCTGAGTTTTTTATCTGATATTTAAAGGGACACATGACAATCTTGAGTTTTATTCAAATATTAAAATGTGCTCCTCGATTTAGTTATCCTGCGTCATTTTGACTTTAAAACTGCTTGTATATAAATAAAAAAACAACTGTGATTTCAATTTTCTTCACTATTTTACTGAATTTTCAAATATATTATTGGTGCAATATTATAAAGAGTTAGTAAAATGTAAAAACCATTTGCTTTGAACTTTATAATTCTAACAATTAATATTAATGATTGAACAAATGCAAGTTAAGAGAAAAACTAACGGGACACCGTGAGTTTTTAAAAAAATCAAGATTTTTAAACAATTGTATGCACTTGTCATCTCAGCAAACAGCAAACTCGATTGTTTTTATGTTTTTTTTTGTTGGGTGGCATATAGTAATTGCACTGTCTGTCCGTTCGTCTGTACACTCGTGTCCGCTTCATAACTCTGACAATAATGGATAGATTTTCAAATAACTTCGCACAATTGCTCAACACAACAAGACGATGTGTCGCAAACAAAATCCAGGTCCGTGGCTTAAAGGTCAAGGTCACACTTAGAGATCAAAGGTCAAAATCCGTTCGTCTGTACACTCATGTCCGCTTCATAACTCTAACAATAATGGATGGATTTTCGAAAAACTTCGCACAATTGCTCACCACAACAAGACGACGTGTCGCGCACAAAATTCAGGTCCGTGGCTCCAAGGTCAAGGTCACACGTAGAGATCAAAGGTCAAAATCTGTTCGTCTGTTGTGTCTGCTTCATAACTCTGACAATAATAGTCTGGAGTCCACTGGGAGAAAAACTGTCGGGCCATGGCATCGGAGAGTAGGAGTTGGCATCCATGCTATATTTTATCTTTGATATATGTGTAATGTGAAACTGCCGGATGCCACCTTTGATTTTGCCTCGTTTTCTCGTAATTAGGTCAAAGGTCAACTAAGTACATTTTTTATATCTCAACTTTGAAATGGCATGATATCTTTAAAAGTTTTGGGAATAGAATAACCAAAATGGTATCAAATGAAGCTTATGCATTGTCCTTTCACAAATATTGACCATGTGTAAATCAGATAATTTGCATATTCATAAATATCAACGAGAACGTCTAAAAATAGGCAAACAAACATTATTAAAAAGTCATTTATGGACGAAACATATGACATATCTTCTTCTTTTTTGTTAATCAAAGACCCAAATTGTTATAAGATAGGAATGAAACACCAAACTACTAGACCCCGTTCACTAGTACGGAGTTTTGGTCAGCCATGTTGTAGAAAACGTGCGGATAACAACAGCAAAGGTAGGTTAACCACTTTGTTCTCCTATTTTTGTTCATGTATATGAATAATCAGTATTGCTATATGGTGCGGAAACATTTCCCCGTTCAAATATTACCGTACATTGTTGACATATTACATTAAATGTTACAATTCGGATCAAATAAAACCAATTGCCGTTGTTGAAATTCGCCCAACGTACCCTTCAGCAATAAATATCTCATTAATTTTCAAGTAAATGAAAATTTTGAAGTGGCAGATTTATTTGTTTTTCCAATATACGTGCATGTTCAAAATTTCAGCATCATTCATCCGAAATTGGCCGAGATATGAATCGAAACAAAATGTGCCCAGCATAACTAATTCATATAAAAAGACGCTGATTTGTGTACGGAGTCTTGTCCATGTACTGTACGGGGTTTTGCAATGCAAAGATTGTTTTCGCTGCTCTGCACTGATGTTATTTACTTATATTTGTAGTAATTCGTAGACATTATTTCGGTCCTATATGTCTTATACCATTTTGTATTGTTAAGACGAAAAAATGCAGAAAACTAAAACTTAAAAAGGGTAATTCTTGAGAAAGACTCCGTACTTATTCCAAATAACTACATGTACTACAAACTAAGTCCAGACGTATATTATTGTCTGTTAGAATTGATACAGTTGTCCAATTTTAGCTCATTGTGACCACAGTTTTTTTGCCATTTACAACAATCCATTACATTGGTCAATGTTTATTCAACTTAGAAATGAGGTAATTGCTTTAATCCGCGAATCTAAGGAATCATACAAGTAAAAACTTACATCCCAGTTAACTGATAAATCAATCCCCCCGGGGTAAATGGTGGCGTACAGCAAAATCGATCTCTAAATTGAACAAAGTAACTCAACCAAACTTTCCAATAAAAAATAACGGTCGTATTTTAATACATCCAGTAGACAAAGAAAACGCATTGAATTCTTCCTTTTCTGCAACATCTCATATTGAACATGAACCGGAATTACCTACTTTTCATAATCGCACTGACAATAAAATGAATGACTTTATTATAAATGAAGTAATTGATCAATTGAAAATCTTGAAATATATCGAAACCTCCAGGCCCAGATATGATTAGCCCAAAGGTGTTAAAATTAGTTTTAAATAGCATCGCTGCTCCATTGACGCGACTTTTTAATCTGTCATTGTCCACTAGAAAAGTACCATACCAATGGAAAATGGCGAATGTAACTCCTATTGTTATAGGCAAGGGAGAACCTGACATGCCGGACATTTATAGGCCTATATGCATTACCAGTATTATTTGCAATTTGACGGAAAAAATCGTATTTAAACACTTGTTCAACTATATCAAAACGAATAACCTTCTGTGCAAATACCAGGCAGGCTTTCAACCTAGAGACTCTACAGTAAATCATCTCATAGAAATATATAATAACATAATAAGCAACCTCGACGCTGGGAAAGATGTACGATTTATATTTTGCGATATTGCTAAAGCATTTGACAAATTATGGCAAGCTGGGTTGCTTTTTAAATTAGCTAAATATGGTATCAATGATTCATAATGTAGCTGGATACGTAGCTATCTCTCTGATAGGCAGCAAACAGTAGTCCTAGATGGATTCTCATCAAGCTTCAGTACTATAGATGAAGGTGTTCCGCAAGGCTCTGTTTTACGTCCGTTTCTATTTCTGATATATATAAATGACAACACAGATGACTTATTGAATGATGTACGGTTATTTGCTGATGACACTTTTCTTTTTGTTGTAGTTGATAAAAACCCGGTAGAATGTGCCAACTCTGTTACAAATGATCTTTGCAAAATATCTGAATGGTCAAAAAAATGGGCTGTTACATTTAATCCTCAAAAAAACAAAAGCCTTGTTTGCATTAGAAGAAACTATAACCACCCACCAGTCTACTTTGATAATGATATAGTACAAGACGTAGCGTCACATTGCCACCTTGGATTAACAATTCAGTCCAATGCAACTTGGTCGCATCATATATAAAATATATACGAAAAAGCATGTGCACGATTTAACATTCTAAGAATGCTTAAGTACAAACTTGACAGACATTCTCTATTGAAAATATATATCGCCTTTATAAGACTTATACTTGAATATGGAGATTCAGTATGGGATAACTGTACACAGGGAGAATCTGATCTATTAGAGAGCGTCCAAGTTGAAGCAGCACGAATAATAACAGGCCTCAGATGCAATTCCTCTAGATCATACTTATATACTGAATTGAACTTAGAAACATTAACAAAAAGAAGAAAAGATCATTAACTTGTAACTATTTACAAAATAATTCATGGCATAAATCCAGATTACATGTTTAACTTAATCCAGTCATACTTACCCGTAAACAATAATTATAACCTTCGAACTTCAGGATTAAACTTACGTCTCCCTCTTTGTCGTACAACATCATTATAACAGCTTTCTGCCGAGTACAATTAAATTGTGGAATGCTTTATATTTAGACGCTAAAAATGCACCATCTGTTGAACAATTTAAGCATAAACTTAAGGCTATTGAACATAGGACTGACAATCCATATCACTATAATATAGGAAATAGGAATGATAACATCATCCATTGTCAATTAAGAAATAACTCAAGTAATCTAAATACGCATTTATTTGACCACTTCTTGACAGATTCAGCAGTATGTCCGAAATGTGGCAATCCATGTGAGGAAAATGCTCATTTCTTTTTCAACTGTCCACTGTATAACCAATTCAGAAATGACTTACTTGATACCCTAGCCAATCTTGTTGATGTAACGCATATCAACATTGACTTGATACTGAATGGCAGTTCCAATCTAGACGATACTACGAACTCAGAAATTGTACTTATCGTCCACAAATACATCAAGTGTACCAGGAGATTTTCGTAGATATATATATGTATGTACATGTACATATGTATATGTATATGGGTATATAGGTATGTACATGAATGTGTACATGTATGTATATACTATTGTATTTTCAGATATGTTTTGTCACAATGCTAGACGTTTTTTTTATATATTATCATCTTTCTTCCTTTTTTATTGTAATTTTTATTTGTTTGTTTGTCTGTTTTCTCAGTTATCTTAAATTCCAAAATTAACTATTGGTTACAGAAACTCATACTAAAACCATTATATTTTGTAATAATCGGTACATTTTTATATATATTTCGTATTGGTTTCCAGTATGATTTTCTTTCTGTTTATTCTTTTTTTTTCTCACTTAAATTCTTTCTGACAGTACAAAGTGTTAATACTAAACAATCACGATACACATGTTTCAAATATTCTAAGTTAATTGTCAAACCAATATATGCAAACTGTACTACAATTCCGCAATTTATGTTATGTTTGATATGAATTTATTGTTTATATGTACCTTGATATGGGAGAGGTCTTACATAGGCATTGCCTGTTGTCCAATCCCATTCAGTACTTGAATAAAATATTGTTTAAATAAAGTATTATTATACGTCCCACAGGCGTTAAAAATCCTTACCGTATTTTTTCTAACAGTTTGCCTGGCAGGTTAAAATTAATTCTATGCCCCATACTGACATCTAAACTATGTCAAACTTTCCTAAGCATGTTAATAGGAAATGTAAAGTTGGTTCTTAAACTACATTGACAACACATGATATAGATAACGGCATGGGTTAATATTAATTATCTATATAGCTCGCATGATTATATCTGTTCAAGGAAATTTACGTTGATTCAGTTCTAATGACACTACATTGACTGTTTACAAACATTCAATGAATGTTTTATGTATTACATGTAATGCAAGTACCATTAAAACCATAGTTTCATACAATATATTTAAAGCAAATCTCCGTACAGTAAAAAGAGAATATTTGCAGTACTCCGTACAAAAGTGCCCAAGACCCCGTACACAAACATTAATTTTGTTTCGATTCATATCTCGGTCAATTTCGAATGAATGAAGTTCAACATTTGAACATGCACGTATATTGGAAAAACAAATAAATCTGCCAATTCAAAATTTTCATTTACTTGAAAATTAATGAGATATTTATTGCTGAAGGGTACTTTGGGCGAATTTCAGCAACGGCAATTGTTTTTCTTTGATCCGAATTGTAGCATTTAAAGTAATATGTCAACAATGTACGGTAATATTTGAACGGGCAAATGTGTCCGCACCATATAGAAATACTGATTATTCATATAAAATGAACAAAAATAGGAGAAAAACGTGGTTAACCTACCTTTGCTGTTGTTATCCGTATGTTTTCTACAACATGGCAGACCAAAACCCCGTACTAGTGAACGGGGTCTTTTTTTCAATTATATAAGTCCACAAGAACTGCTCAAAGGGGGTGGGGTAAATTCACACGTGAACTAAAAAAACGTCATCTGTCAAAATTTATTTGATCAATACACGTTATATTGCAGACATTGGCAATGGATATGTACCAGTTAGATTTAACTAGGTCAAAGGTCAATTAAGTGCAAAATTAAATTAGGATGAAGTTAATTTAGATGTATTTATGCAAGGATATGTTTCACTTCTTTCATAAAATACCAAACACTTATAATATTATGTTGTAGTATAACAAAACTAGTACTCAATGCTGGATAACAAACTTAAAGAGAGTTTTATACATTTTTTCTCATGTTTATAATTATATGAAGCATTACTATAAGTCAACACTCAGTTGGGTTTGCACAATCGACGCCATCACAGCCACATGCGGGAGTGCATTTCAATGATGCTTTGAAGCATTTGCAGCGAATAGATTTGCACTTGGCTTTACATCCACAACTGGTTAGTTCAATACACGCATCAGGTACAGTTGGTAACCGTTTCCAAACAACGTCTAATCCCTCGGAACCATCTTGCCATGCTTTTGTATCTATTGATTTCGTTTCTGTGTTCATGATCGATACATCAGCATTGATCCATATTCGTGCTTGATAATTTGCTCTTGCAATGTGAAGTTCAAGTGCATCACTTGTTGGCGGGAGCATTTCAAGCATTTCCTTACCCTTGACAAATAGAGTATATCTAGCAACATCAACAGAATCTTCATTGACACCATAAAGCAAGCATACAAACTTCTCTGCCTTATCTGACTTGGTGTCTCTTCCAATATCAGACAGGAGATCTGGACATGTGACATACTTCTTCCAACAAGTCTTCTTACCAACACCAGAGAAGGAGGATGTTGTCAATGCATGAAACCCCAAAATGTTCAGACGGACGTCTTGGTGCATTTTCTGAGCAATAATATGTACAGGGTATAGTTTGGCTTTCTTTGAGGTCCCAGACATCATCCAAACTTCAATGTTTAAATGTCCAAGATGGTAAATCATTAGGAGCAGTCATCAGTATCTTAGCATTTGACAATTATTCTGTATCTGCTTCTTCGTGATTTGCTGACAGGTGGGGTACTTCGCGTCTATTGGAAGTTGTTTTCAACAAATCTTGGTAGCCACCTCCTGCCACAAGCTCTTGCCCGTCTGGTAACCACTCTGCCCTTGTTTGCAAATTCTCAGAAAGGAATCTAGCAATATCTGCTTTGTTCTCACTCATTGTCAGGAAATTATCCCATGATTGTGGCAGGGGAACATCGGGACCAGTTATCATTCTACGTACTGGACGTCGTTTGCCGACTCATTTACTTCTTGTACTTGTCTTTATTGATGACTTCCCAATGTATCTGTCGAATACTATGTCAAATCTACGTGTATATTTGTCGAAATATTTCAGAACACATTGGACAAACACGTCTGCATAATCTCCGAATGTTACGCATCCATCTGGTTTACCTAATGCTTGTATCAACGCATGACCATCAATCACTACAGTGGTTGACAAAGTAGCAGCTGGGAGCTTTTCGTGAACAGGAACTGAATTTTCAGTTGTAAGGATTGTAAGAAGATCTGATTTGGCTGTTGGATTCATCACTCCATCAACTCTTGCAAGTGACAGTGGTTCTCTGGATAACTCATGTTTGAACACAGTTGCTATTTCTACAGTTCTACCAGCATTAGCAGCATTGAAAAGTCGTTGCATCAAACTTCTGTCAGCTTTGATAACCTGAGTGGTTTGTTTTGTTTTGACTTGAACTTGGTATATTGTAGCAAATGTTTCATCTTTTTCATTGGGTCGAAGAAACTTATTTTCTTTGAAACTAGTCTCTCTTCAACATTTTTCAGAAGGTGGGCTTTACCTTGAGCTTCAGCTTCAACAATATCGTTGGTGACGTCTGTTGTTGCTAAATCTTTGGTTGCAATATACACTAGTTTTGAGCACTCATTCACTGGTATTTAAATAGTTTTTTTCTGAAGTATTCGCATCCTTGCCTTCTTCTGAGTCTGCACCTAGTCCTTTACAACAAAACACATCTAGTATCTCAAGCTGTTTTAACAGTGCTTGAACATGACTTGCATCAAGTTGCACGCGTGAACGTTGAAAGTCAACCCTTGTAAACGTGAACTCATCTTCGTCATCTCCACTATCTGCATAAAGAGCTCTCATCTTCTGAGATATGTCGGAGCGAATGGCCCATGTAATGCAAAACTTGTCTCTTGCTGTGTCTGATCGTGTTATGCCAATGATTCCATTATTCATCTTGCAGAGTTTATTTATCCATTCTGTAGCTTGATCTGTTGGAATTTGGCTGAAGTGATTGTTACTTCTCTTGACAACGAAATTTCCATCCACGAACTCTTTGTAAACTTCGGGAGCTCTGTTTTCCAGATCTGTCATTTCGGCTAAATAAACCGGTCCCCATTATGCATAATTCATGTGATCATACGCTGTCAACCAAGGCAACATGGCAGCAAATGCTTCAAGGTGAAGTTTCCAGTTCCCTTCCCTTTCTGCTCCAATGAAGAGAAGCAATATCTCAACCATATCCATGTATGTCTTCCAAAACAAATAGTTTGTATTGCCCTGGAACAGATTGTCAAATTCTTCCAGCTGGCCGATCAGGTTTACATTCCGAATATCCTGATTTAACTTCTCAGCCTGGGCTACCACGTTTTGACAATATCCAGTTATCTTTTCTGTTTTGAAGACAATAGCCAGCTTCTTAGATGACTCTTCTATTTGTTCAATGATAGTGTTTGTACCACTCGTTTTTTGGTTCAACCACTCTTTAAACATTCTCCATCTTAGTCGCCACAAAGCCTCGTACATTAAGGTATGTGCACGAACAGCTCTGTAGTACTAGGCTTTCCCTTCCAGCATATTTGCAATCACGTTGGTTGGATAGACTCCAGCATCAACCAACAAGTCATCAAGGCCAACTGATTCCATATGTTGACCAATGGCCCCCAAGTCGGAATATGACGTTTTTATACATCTCTTGATTTGCCCATGTGAGCTAAGGGAAGTAACTTTCTATTTTTCCTTATATTTTCCCACCCACTTTAAGCGGACATTGAACAAGACATACATTCAAATTACTACACTCCCAGTATATATATCAAAAGCTAACTATCTCAGCATGTTTTCTGTTCAGTTTTGATGTTCAAATAACAACAAAAATAAAAAAATTGAATCTTCAATAAGAATAGTTTTTAACAAAAATCTGACATTTTTTTTACGTTCTCATTAATATTCATGAGAATGTGTATCTCTTAGTTTGTAAAAGGTTCTTCTAAATAAAAGTACTTTTTCTTAGCATCGTTTTGATACTATATTTGTTAGAATATTCGCAAAACTGACGAAGATATAACAAATTACAATGGAGATGTATAAAAAGTGCACCTAATTGACCTTTGATCTAGTTTGTGGCCGTCACATGGGGTTTTGCCAGTGGCATCCGGCGGAAACATATGCAGGTGGTATTGAGCAACACAAATATTGTATTCAAACATTCCTACTCTCCGATGCCATCGACCATGAGAAATAAGCCACTTTCTTCCTGATGGACTCTGACGACATGTCGCGCACAAAATCCAGGTCCGTGGCTCCAAGGTCAAGGTCACACTTAGAGATCAAAGGTCAAAATCCGTTCGTCTGTACACTCGTGTCCGCTTCATAACTCTGACAATAATGGATGGATTTTCAAATAACTTAGCACAATTGCTCACCACACCAAGACGATGTGTCGCGCACAAAATCCAGGTCCTTGGATCCAAGGTCAAGGTCACACTTAGAGATCAAAGTTCAAAATCCATTCGTCTATACCATCGTCTCAGCTTCATAACTCGGACAATTATCAACGGATTTTCAAATAACTTCGCACAATTGCTCACCACAAGTCGTCGTGTCGCGACAAAAATATATATTTTTATTTTTTTTGTTCTATTTTTATAAAAAAAATATTTTTTTTTTTTTTAAATTTTATTTTATTTTATTTTTATTGTTTGTTTGATTTTTTTTTTAAATATTTTTAAATATATCTGTTGGTTTCATATAGCTCCAAGGTCAAGGTTACACTTACAGGTCACTTCGGGAGCAGACAATGAATAAAGTAAGTTTACACGTTAAACATCCCCATAGCATTCGTTTTGACTACTACTGGCATATTTTGCATAGCCATAATCGCTGTTCAAATGTGAAGATCGGAAATTTTGAGTTTTTTGAAACTGCCAAATTGCCGATTTCTCAAAACGGTCACAAAAATGTGTAGTCACCAATTTGGCTTAAACTAACAGGAATGATAGATCAGTACCTCTACTACCTTTCCTGAAAATTTCGGCAAAATTCATGACTACACATTTTTTGAGACCGTTTTGAAAGATGGTCACCCTTTTTTGTCACTCAAAACACACATTATTCAAAATGGCGGCTACAAGCTAAATAAGCAAAACTGAAAATCAATAACAGAAATGTAAAACATGAATATTTTCTACTCCCGGACATAGTTATTTCCTGTCCCGGATAAAATGTCAGTAAGTCAACCTTTAAACACTTTTTCTGCCTTTCCTTTAGCATGTTTACGGTAAAAATCAGCAGCTCTAGCCGCTTATTATACTGTACTGTAGGCCCAGTCGGCTGTAATTTGTTGTGTTGATTTACGGTTGAATGAATTGTGGATAATTGCAAGTGAATACTTCACGATTCCAGGATTTAATGAGCAAAAATACAGACCTATTCATGTGTTAACTATTGTTATGGTTTAGTGATGTAACAAATACTTGTAGATTGAATGTTGTTTAACGGCTCATCAACACAGTATAGGTTATTTAGAGCCGCCCCAGAGAGAGCTGAAGGATACATAGGAATCCGGGAACCTGCCCTACTCTTATTATCGAATAGATTCCCATGGTTCTTTAACGTGCTCGGAGGATAGACCGATACACGGGACCGCCCGGTTTACGTCCCCATCCGACGGACGAGAATACTTGTAGCACATGTACAGCTACTAAAATACTACTCAAGCCCGAGTCAAGGTCATGTCATGTAGACCACATGAGTCATGTCGCGTTCGCCTCGATTAGGGACACCGACAGACATAAACAAAACAAAGGATGAAAGGTATGTACATTACTCGGTACTGTCTCCGTTAAAATTGTTCCCCAAAAATAGTTTGCTTTGTTCTCCAAAAAAATCCATTTATTTTTATTATTATGTTCCCTTGGCATTGTTCCCCAAAAATACTACCAAAAACGGACAATGTTCCATTGTTCCCCAAAGATAAATGGCTTTGTCCCCAAACCCCCTCTATGACCGCTCAGCAGAAATGCACCGTTGCCACCTCCCCTTCACCCACCACACCCCAGCCCCCCCGCCCCAGAAATGCACCGTTGCCATCTCCCCTTTACCCCCCCCCCCCCCCCCCCCCCCCCCCCCCCCCCCCACGAGTTTGCGTATAGCTACAGCAGTACTGTAAAGGATTAACACATCTACTGTACATGTATAAAAAAAACAATTGATTTTTCTTTCAGGGATCTTTGCAGATGTTGCCACCTTCTGTCAAGTGGCATCTCCAAGTTCCAGCTCTGAGACTGAGCCTAGCCCTGGGTAAGCTAAAGCTATAAACTTATATATATTTGACCCCTGTGTTATAGGTTAATTAAGCTAATGTTATGATATGGCAATATTTCGAGCCACCCCAGAGAGTGGAATTTAAAAAATGTACCTAAGCTACTCGATCTATCTTACTAGCAAATGTTAACATTTCGAGCCACCCCATCTAGAGGGAAATTCAGGAATACATTTCTATGGTTCTTTAACGTGGTTTTTATAAATGAAGATTTAACATGATTTATTTGAGTGGCAGAACCCGATTTGTACAGATTGTTTTATTATTCTCATTAAAGTAGCCATCCCGCCAACAAGTCAGATTTTATAAACATTATGTACACTGTTTCTTAACCTACTGATGACAAAGAATATAGATAACTTACATATTTTGAGAATACAAAATCTACATACACAATATAAAGAGCTTTAACCAGCCGAACCAAACCCCAAAACTGGAGTGTCGAACTAAGAGTTACCATCATTTTACGGATATTCAATCACGGGTATTTTAAGAACCTATTAATAAAACCTATACTTTTAATCGGCACATAAACATTGTTATATGACCTGAACACCTGGATAGAGTTTCGATAAACGGTTTTCTAGTGTAATTTTGTAGTTATTTGGCGGGATAGCTACTTTAAAAAAAAAAGAGGAGTGATAAGGGAGTCTGGTCAGGTTACAAAAACACAATTTATTTTTTTGCCTAACTATAAGTATAATTGTCTCAGCTCATTGGGATACTTTACTTTTTTGTTTTTTATTGAGATATTGTGAAATTCTATCACATAAAACAATGAATACACGATGATACAACATGAACGGTTTCTCTGTGATGTTGACAGTTTACAGCGATATTATTAAAGACCGCCCCAGTTAAATAGAGAATATTATGTCAGTGCCTTTTACTATCAAGTTTATTAGGCGAGGCTTAGAAAACGAAGAATGGTGAGGCTCTATTTATCATGTAGATTATCCGCATTGTCTGTATGAATTAATATTATTTCTCCGAATGTTACGCTTATCGAGGACGCCGCCATGTTGTTGTTTTTTGTTTGTTTTATGACGTCAGGCAACGTTACGTGCATGACGTCAAATAACGTTACGTACAATAAACGCCGAGGGATTCCGCATTGATTTGCTCTATTGGTCAGTGGCTAAATAAAGCAAAATTTAATAGGTCACCCCTTTACTGGGCAGAAAAGTGCACATCTGCATGATAAATTACAAATAATAGGACACTTTAAAGGGACATATGGCAATCTTGAAGATTTTGTCGAACATTAGTATTAGTTTATTAGTCCAGTATCAATTTCACTTTAAAACTGCTTGCATATAATTAAATACAATTTAGATGTGTTATTTGTCTTCGTTATTCTACCACAGGTTTAAATATATGATTGTTGCAATAATATCAGCAATTAGTAATAATATATAAATTATACAGTTATACTATAATTATAGAAAATAATATACAGGCATTTCATATCTCATCCTTTCCGTCGATGTGTTCTTGGGAAAGACACTTTCCCTTAGCCTCGTCCTTCGGATGGGGATGTAAACCGGGCGGTCCCGTGTATCGGTCTATCCTCAGAGCACGTTAAGGAACAATAGGAATCTATTCGATAATAAGGGTAGGGCACAGTTCCCAGATTCCTATGTATCCTTACCCTCTCTCTGGGGCAGCTCTAAATAACCTATACTGTGCTGATGAGCCGTTTAACAACATTCAATCCATATCTCATCCTGTATTGCCCCGAGATGCCAATATCTGCCCGAGAGCTTATATTTGGGCGAAGGCCGGGCACGATATGAAAATGTAATATTTCATTCTTTGTATGACATAAAAAAATTAATATACTTCAAAATATTTTGTTGATTTTAGCAGAACTGGGAGAATAATGATTAAATATTTATTTCTCGGCAGATATAATAGCTGATCTTCCATAATCGAGTGTGGATTTATTAAACGAGTTGGCAAAAATATACAATGCGCGGCTTGTCGAGCATCAAATAATGTTTGCTGAAGAGTTTAAAAAATAATAGATGATTTTGTGAGATTCTATTTATCACACAAAACCCATACAAGTTGATGGTAAAATGTTCACATTTCTCTGTGATGTCAATTTACCTATATATTAATACCGTATTTCCTCTATTAGAAGCGCCTTCCCTAATAGAAGCGCCCCCACCTGTTTTAAGAAACCGTACCGTCTTCAAAAATGGATTTGATTAAATTAAAAGTTCCTAAAAAACATACACTGTTTTTACCGCTAATGGATTTGATTACGGGAGTTTGACGGAAATGTGTATCATATAGATGCAGAGTGATAACAGTAATATACTCAGTACATTGTCAGGTTTAGGTTTAGTCAATACCGGTGTAACATTAAAAGATCGCT